>CM046435.1:46483806-46566306 GCA_025506505.1 Flaveria sonorensis
AAACCCTACCCGGTATACTCGGTAGGGTAGGGTCGGGTCCGAAACCAAATCCAATACCGGGTTTAGTTTTTTTTTTCTTCTTTTCTTTTCTTGTGTGTGTGTCTAACACCGGGTTCAACTCTGACCAATACCGGGTTCAAATCGGGTTCAACTATTCGGGTCGGGTTCGTTAAAAATTCAAAATCTAAAACCGGTTCCAACCAGTCCAACCTGGGTACACCTCCTATCGGGTACTACCCGTACTCGGGTCCACCGGGTCGGGTCTAAACCCGATTTTTATGCCCACCTCTAAGCTCAGCTGGGTTAATCTCTTATGGGCGGTGGGCCTTTAACTTATATCCTCGTTTATTTATAGTCCAGCCATCAATGGAAGTCCAGTCCAAACTACAAAGCCCATCATTCACATAGCCTAATTTCTTAATTCTCAGCATCCCATATTTTTTTTATTTGGATTGGACCCCTGCTTTATAAGCTTACAAGCGCAATTACATTAAAAACTGTTGACAAGCCAAAATTTTATTAATCTACTCATAAATTCATTTAATCTGTTTACTAGAGGATTTAAACCATCAATATTCAAGAGATAAATCATTTATTACACACCCAGATACCGTTAGATTAAATGCCTGCTAGTAAATCTTTTTTTATTAATATGGTATTTGATGTTTTTGTTCTAGATCATGACTGGTATAATAGTTGATGCAAATGAATATGTTTTTTGCGAATCCAGTTGAAGACTTTAGGTTTCATCACTGTTCATTCTAATTATTGACCATCTACCTCTCATATTGTTCTTTACTTATTTAATTTTGGTTTTTATTTTCATTTTGTCTTTTTAATGTTGAAATTAGGATTAAAAATTTGATGTTAAGTGCAGGTGCGGCTCAACATATTGTGAGACCCAGAGCGAACTATGAAATCAAGGCTCTCTTGTGAAAGAAAACCCGGGTTTCTTTTTTATCATATAGAAAAATCATTAAAATTTATCTCAAAAACACAAATCAATGTGTATAAGCACATTATCTTTTCCAGGTACACAATTTTTTCCCTCAACAATGCTCTCGTTCATCTAAAAATATTACAAGAATCCCGTAAATTTACATTCAATCAATTTGTTATCTTTTTTTTATTTCTCTCGAAAAACACAAATTGATGGATTATTACATATAGATGAACGATTACATATAATATAAATAAAATTTTGTTTTTTTTTTTTAAATTTTGGGGGCTAATAAAATTTGAAGGCCTAAAACGATTGTTGTAGTCGCTTGTATTGTAAATACGCCCCTAGTCAAGTGATGTATTTTTTAATATCAGAATACTGCTAGAATTTGGATTTTCATGATAAGGTTCCATCATAATTAATTAATTATGATATAGTGGTATCTAAATCCACGTAACAGCAAACTTTATAAAAAGTTTGTTACATCATATGAAAGTGGTGTTTTGCATTATCATCTTTTTCTGCAAAGGCAATGATATATATATTGAAAACATCTCAAACCATCAATTCAGACAAGTACTAAACATATTTGGCTCGACTCAAAACGACTAGAGAGATCATTGACCTATAAATCGAAGATGCAACAAAACTCCACCTACCCATCTCACCCTAACAACTTCTTTTAAATCACAAACCCAACTCACCATCAATCAGTAACTAGAACATAAAGGTCATAAAACCGATCGTTTTTACTTGTGATTTTGAAAGAACATTTATAATAATAAAATGCTTCTTTTTAATCTAAAAGGTTTAAGATTCAAATTATATAAAAAATAAATGAATTAAGAGTTACTTAAAAAAATAATTTAATCATATTTTCAAGTATGGAAGTAAAAGTAAAAATTGCATTACCCATAACATGAAATACTAAGAGGTTATAAGTTCAAGTCTCAATATGAGCAAAATGCTCAGAATTGAACCAAATGATTTTTAATCAATATGTTTTTTTAGGGGATTGGAGTGCAATCCTGATGGAAAAACAAATAGATGGGCCTGACTAAAATAACACTTATTATCCGAAGCAGGTCGCACATTTCTCTTAAATAAAAAAAAAGTAAAGGGTGAGTGGTTAAAAAATAAATGACAGTTTCAGGAGTCAAGTTGATCGCACTGACTCTTGAGGGTATAATTACATATTAAATAAAAAAAAGAATTAAATGATCAAAGGACAAGAAAAAAAAATATATGATCATTAAAAAACCAGCATCTATGGTGGCCTATTTACATATACACGTACTTCTCATTTCATTTATCACATTCAATTCTGACCCACTAACCCACCCACCAACTAAAAACCTCATCTCTTTCTCTAGAGCCTATTGACTCAACTATCACTTCTCTCTTCATTCCAAAACAACACACCACCGTTGGCCAACACTGTTGGTCCGTTATACTATCATCATATCTTTCATCAAACCCACCTCACAACTCTCTTTCTCTTTCTCTTTCTCTTTCTCTTTCTCTGCTGCAACATCATATGGACGGTCCTACGCTACCGGAGATAGCTTCCGTCTTCTCGTCCTTCCTACCGAATAATCGGTTTGTCAGTTTAACTTGTAAAACAAACGAACTGGTTCGGTCTGGTTTTCAAACATTGCTTCTAACTCATGTTCAAATTTGATGAAGGGGTAAAGGACTAAGGATGCCTTCATTTTACTTACTTTTTTTTTATTTTTTTTAACCGGCTACACGGAATACTCCACACCTATTTTACCTCTAAAATCTATCACACCTGTATTTTATTTTGTAGAGTTTGAATCTAGCTAGAATCTTTAGTCTAGGAGTATACTGTTTTACTGTCAGTATGTCTCTATAGGGACTTTTGTTTTACTTTTGGTCAATTTTTTTAATGAGTGAGGGGGAATTTGATTCAAGCTTGGATTTGATGTTTTGGTAGTTAAAAGTTGTTGGAGATATTGCCAACCAAATACATTTTTGAGAAATTAGGCTCATGTCTTGGTCCCAAACAGCTCAATTTATTTTGTCCCAGCTATAAGATGCCCAAAAATCCCAAAAAGATAGAAAAATGACACATATGTGGGCGAATTGATGGTGGAAATCTTGTCAAACTTGATGACGTGCATCTGGATAAGAAGAGTCACAATTAAGACCATCCACAATGCTAGAGACGGGAGCCCGATCCCCTCTATGTCGGGTATGCACTTATAACTTGTCGTTCTATCTCCTCTCATAGAATTATTTGTCGATGCCCTTCGATATGGGTGGTCTTCCCTCAGACAATCCTCTCCTCTACAACGCTTCCAACGAAAGTTCACACGTCGGACAAGGGAGGCTCTTATGGGTTAACCAGTCTAAGTGCGTTGAGTGTAACTAGTTATCCTCTTTTTTTTTTTTCTTCTTTTTTTTTTTTTTTTTTTTTTTTTTTTTTGATAAAAACATGTTTAAAGCTTAAACTTTTGTAAATGAACTGTTATTTCAAGGATGTGTACATGTAGGTTATACTGAACATTTGTATTTTTCATGCCGCCAAATCTTGCCCCACCCTTGATATATGTCTAGTTTCAATATGCACATGATATCTTGTTGACAAATTGGATTGAGCAATCATAATCAACAAGGTTCTATTACTAATTGCAAATTAACACATTTTAAGTATCAAAGATTAAACACAAAACTCACTGCAGTGATTCTATCTATATCATACAAGACTTAGATTATTAAGTTCTTCTAACCATACTCTAATTCTAACAACAATCAAATCAAAGCAAATCTATTAAATTTTCTAACTGGTTTTTTTCCTTATTTGTGTTTATCTCAAACCTATAATCTCATATCTTTTACAAGCTCACAAATTCAAAATTACATCCTCCACATCACACTTAAATAATGAGAATTTTAAGATGTGATATATGTCATTTTTATGCTTATTTCCATTGCATTCTTTATGGTAAATATCCTGGTTTGGTGTAATTGAATAGATTGAAAAAACCTATGCAAACGACAAAAGATTGAAGAAGTTTGAGCATCTATAGTCACACATCTTTAACTTTTACTTAGAAGTGACATGTCATCTCATGTCACTTTTGTCATCTCACTTAGGTTTCTAAATATTCTTTATTTTTAAGGACAAGCTCTAACGATTATGTTCTTTCCTCTAAAACAATCTTACATTTTTAATATGTTACACCTTTTACCCTAATAATTGTAATTGAGATGAGTATGTACAATTACACCCAATATTATGGTATGACCAACTCTATATATTAACAAAGGCATGCCTGGTACATGTACATGCATGCCGCATGATTGGTAAGGTCATCGTACCTCAGGTACATCAGACATAAAAATAAAATGATAAGATTTTTAATACGCGTTTTAATCTTTTATATTCTCTTTATCTTTGTTACGGTAGAGGATCATTTGGAGGTGATCTTGGCGATCAAAATTAGGATGACATTGTGCTTGTATATATTGTGAAGGGAGTACTTGTTTGAGCAAAGTTCGCATTTTTGAAAATATTGATTGTTAATGCATGATTTTATGCCATTATCATTATACACATCTTTGATCACCTTTATGTGTGAATATACTCACTCACCTATAACCGTTTATGTGTTTTATGATTACAACTTGAAATTGCAATTAATAATAGCTTTTAAATCGCTAATTAGCTTTATGATGTGTGAAATTATAAAGAGATCAATATGTTAAAGTTTCTTGTAATAAAAGTTAAGATAGTATGAGATTGTATATATAGCAACCTACCTAGTATAATTGGTAGGTTTGTTGTATACATATTGATAGTTATATACATGTTTTTAGGTTCTACAGTAACTAGCAACATGGTGTTAGTTATGTATTTAACATTGTTAATTATCTAATTGTCATAGGGTAGAGATATTGAAAATGCCTAATTGCAATAGGGTAGTTTACTTGAAAGAGGAATCTAACTAACTAAATCATAAGAGACCTCACTTGATCCGTCGAAACAAATGAAATTAATTTTCATCTTAAGCCAAACCAATTTAAGTAAAATATTGTTTCTAATTATTAGTTCCTTTTATTCTCAATTTTTAAAGAGTGATCCTTACAAGGGTGATCACTATCATTGTTTGAGTGGGTACTACTATTTTAATGTGACCTGAAGAGGTGATCACTACTTTAGTAGTGACAAGATTATGAAAGTGATCTTAGCATACTTAGAAGCAATTAGTGAAGATTAAGTTTTAGTAGATACCAAGAAATGAATATAAGGTGGATTAGTTAACATCAGCATCTACGTGAACCACTAAGCCTTTATTTTCCGTCTGTTCATTTTCCTTCATTTAAATTTGTTTGCATACTGTTTTCAACTCATAATCTATTGACAAGAAATATTATATAAACATCCAAAACCTTTTAGGTCGTTATGTTATAAAATGAGTTTATTCACCACCTTTTAGGTTCTTTTGTATAATATACGAACATATTTTGGATCTAATCACAACTAACCTTGTTACATATTTGGTTCGTATCACTATTGTATCAATCCTACGTTGATGTGAAATAACCATATTGCTCTTTTTATTAAATAACCCCTTTCTTTATATCATTAATATCACTGATAATACATTTTTCAAAGCTGAAAATTCAATTGTATATTTTCTTTTTTTAAATGACTGGCACCCCACCCATTCTCTCTTGCTACTCTTCACCACCACCGTTATTGTATCTCTACGTGAAGGATGACCAAACCTACATGTAGACATTCGATTGCCATCCAGCCTATAAAGTCGTATTGCACATGACCCATGACCCATTGCACCGAATACTACCCCTCACCTACTCTTCACTACACCGTTATTGTATCTCAACACATAGACATGAACGCGAACGTCTCATATTTGGTTTTCTCTAGTCCGACCAACAGACAAATGAGATCTTATTGAGAAATATTTCTTCACAAGTATTTGATGTACTTGGTCTAAAAAATTTATAAAGAGAGGGAAAGGTGGGTGGGGTTTTATTTCTAAACATTTATAATGCAATCGAAAGTTGATTTTGATTTGAATACCACATTACATAAAAAAACATGTAACTACTACTTAAATTAAGTAAAAGTCAATACACCTTCTGGTAATAACAAGTTTTTAATATTGTCATTGATATTCAATAATAAAACTTAATATAAATTAAAAATATTAATTGAAAAAACTAATTGTTTCAAAAAAAACTATAATATATAACCGGTATAGTTATTAAACTATATTTATTTGACGGTGAGGAGCACATGATAAGAACATTACCCTGAAGTTTGAATAAAAGGTGTGGTTGACTGACGTGGCATTAGAACTCTACTCCCAGAAAATTCCACACACAATAAACAACTCACTCAAATACACGTAAACCTGGATCTTGTCAAATATAAAATTATTATATAAAATTATTAATTTAATCAAAAGATTTATTATTTTAAACCATTGGGAAGCATGAGTGAACATGTCGTGTGCCACTATCAATATATAAAATAATCTTATTCCTTACTGATTTCAATCTGTTGTTATTTTATTTTATTTTTGTTATTTAAAAAAGTAATACATCCATGAGTGGCTTTTCATCAAACAATATAAAAATCAATATTATATCATTATCATGTTAATTATATGAATTATTTCAATGGATTCCCTGGTTAAAAGTAAAGATGGGACCTACTTGTTTTGTTCTTTAAGGTCATGATAGATAGACTTATTAAATTATATTTGTTTATGATTTAATAAATATTTAATTAATTTGATATTAAAATATCCACAGTGGGATAAAAGTTATTGTATGATATTACACGCTTGTCACACTTTGTGGACTTTCTTAACACTTTTTTATCTCTAATTAATTTTTTTATTTATGGAATTAAGATGTGTACGAGTCTAAAAGATTTTGTATATAAATTGTTCTTTGCCTTTTGTATTTATGTCTTTTTCCTTCCCACCATTTCTTTTCATATTCTTCAACACTCCAAATTTTTTAAAAATAATTGTTTAAACAATGTCATTTTTAAAAGTTCTTCGTATAAAAAAACTTCATAGTTTATAAATTTTTGTTTTTAAAAAAATTAAGTTTTTAATAAAAAGAATCATGTTTTTAATTTATCAAAAAAATCTATTTAGAATTTGAAAAGTTTATAAGTAATCATTAGCATTTAATGTATCATTAAATGATTAATTTTTATTTAGTAACGACATGTGTCTAAATCTTAAGTGAAATTTAGGTGGAGAACATATGTCATGTGCCTTTTAGATATTTTATTTTATTAGTATTGATCATAAACCACAAAGTCCCGTTCAAGGCTTGTTATTCATCTTTTATCTACACCAACGATACCTTATCAGCTAAATAATGCTTCGAAGGATTAGTATTGAATGCCAATGAAAAAAAGAAGGCATTTTTTTATATTTAAACGTTCACAATCATGTCTCTTTTGTCTCATGGTTTATGTGAATCCAGGGATCGTTCAGAAATTATCAGAATTGATTTGAACAAGTATTAATCGTGAAATTATCAATACTTGGTGTTTAATCTATTAATAATACTAAAATCAACCAATCAAACAAATAAAATAAGAATAATCAAACCGAGAGAACTCAATAATGTTGATCGTAATGCTTTCTTGTTGCTATTGATGTTGCTGATCTTGAATACAATGATTCAGATAATGATTACTAATGATTCTAATGATTCTCAACTGTTGTTATGTATGATCTATGTTGTTGATCTATATATATATATATAGAGATCTAATTCTGTTCTATTGCTAGCTATTTTGTTACTATAATTAAGCTAATTAAACTTATCCAAATCCTCGCCATGTTTATCGGCTTAAGAATTTGAGATTTACAACGAATCTAATATGAATAAAGTTGTTGATGTGACGTGGAATATTCGCTTGAATAATATGTCTTCCGCCGCCATTGACTCGATGTTATTGCTCTGACATGTTGACTTGTTGACTATGTTGCGTACTTGATGATATGAAATCATACACGTTTGTTAGTCTTCCGTAGGAATTTACTCTTCCGCAGCAACACTTTGTTCTTCAGTACTTGTTCATGTGATTCCGCAGGTGTTCTTGTCTTCTGCAGCAATCCCTCCTTCAGTAGCTGGTTCTTTTCTTGTTCAGCTGAAGTTGTTCTTCCGCAGGAGATCCACAGATGTACACTTCAGTTATGTTCCTAAGAGCATCTATGGAAGAACACTTTATTCATCCGTAGTTGTTCCAACACTTAGTCAATTTTCCAAATTGACACAGTTTAATGTTTCCTGCACATTCACACATACATTCTGAAATATATTATATCATAGATGAATATATTAAATGAAGTGCAAAATAAATGTTATTTAATTCATAAACACAATTATAATCAAATATATACAATCATGATTACGAGAGTGATCTTTATCATCTAAACCTATACAAGAGATCTATCCCTAACAGTTTATGGCATCTTTTGACAAAATTTCTACTTTCTATTTTAGGGTACGAGTATGCATCATTTGGTCACCTGGTTATGTTACCATACATATTATAATTCCAACTTATGTTATTTTTAGAAAAGTTGTTGAATTCTATAAAAATAATATGACAGTTTATATCCAAGTACATGATTTTATATTCTGTTATAATAATATTGTTTTTTTTTCATTGCTGGGTATTGTTATTATTGCTGAGCTAATGTTGATTTGTTGGGTTGCTATTGATTGAGAAATTGTTGCTATCTGAGCTTAAAGTTCGGGAGAAAAAACCACCGTGTACCCGTTTACTCTCTAAAGGACACATGGGTCTTGGATTAGTGGAGCCCTCCTCATTGTGTTGATGAAATCTAGTTTTGTTTAGAGATTGCTTTCTTTATTTTGTAGATCGATACATTGACGTGCTCCAAGTTATACATATAAAACATATTTAAAGCACATCAATTATTCTTAAAACTCTTACTTAAAATGATGAAATTGAACTTAAAAGTGTTAAATTATGTTTTCAGGCTTTCAAAGGATCAAGTTAGACAAAAGGAGCATAATTAACAAGAGATTAAAAAAACCAAGCTTCAGAGTCCAAACATGGGGTCGTGCATCATTAAGCACGCCTCTATGCTAGCCTAAAAAGACACCCCCGTGCTAAAATTAACACATGACCCGTGTTTGAGAGTCTAACAAGAAAAAAGTACCATCCCCCACAAAAGTAAGGCGTGCCCCACCTCAAGCACGGGGCCATGCCCCATCAAGCATTGGTTCGTGCTCTACCAACTCTGCATGTACGAGCCGACTAACTTTCATAAGCATTGTACTAGCACCGGGACGTGATCAAACACTCCAAAACACCTATAACTAGGAGCTCGTTGGCAACATTTTGAGGAGCTTTTGGGAGGGCCAAACTCTGTTGAGTTCTCTTGGGAACCTAGACTTAAAGATCCTTGGGAGGCTCGGGAGGTGTATTCAGTACTTAGAAGAAGCTCAGGAATGTCTACACATCATCTATTGTGGATCGCCAGTTTGATTGTTCAATTTCACCATTGATTTCATACTTATCTTCTATATTAGTTGTTATTATGTTTAAGCTTATTATGAGCTAAACATTTATTATCATTCTAATTTGATGAAACTTATGTAATTTATGATGAACTAATGGTGTGATTTATGTTATGTTAATGTTATGGTAATATCGGGTAAACTTTTGATAGGTAGCATCCACATTTGAATGTAAAGCTATAAACTTATTATTTTTAATTAAGAGTGTCATAAAAGTTTGAAAAAAATATGAACTAACTTTTATTCGTGAAACCAATCTTTATAATAAATCCATGGCTAATGAACCAGTAATGGTTATTAGAAATCATATCACCATAACTTTCTGATCATTCGCGGGGTGAGGAAACTACAATAATTGTTATGGTTTTCTAAAATTAATATGTATTAAAAAGAAACTTGATCAACTCTAGTTTTAACATTAAGTTATGTTTTTAAAAATCGTATTTCAAAAGGGTGCACAATTATAGCTACATCACTATGGGCTCGGTGGTTGTGTTCTAAGTGACTCGATGCAACTTTCCTTGTTACTACAGAGCTTGTTTATTATAAATCTTCGCTGGATCATGTTTATAAACATTAACATAACTATTTTAATCTATATCTTTATCATACCATGCAATTTATCATAGTTACATAAGTGTAATCTAAATTAGGATGATACCCTTAATTCCCTGATTTATAATCAAAAATCTCAAAGTTTATTCTAATTTTACTTTATATTTTTGTTTTTAAAATTTTTTAAAATGTGATTACACTAATACAACTTATCATTTTCTCAATTCAAAACCAAATCTGTAGTCAATCACTAGGATTGTTGAGTAGGCTCAGTGTGTCCACGGATTGACACTCGGTTCTTACCAACACTATATTACCGCACGACATATGAACTTGCTTTTTGTGTGTGTAGTTTAATATAGTAAAAACCAATTAAAACTGAATTTATATGAAAAATATATCAATATATATATACTATTTGTACGCATCAATCATCATAATGTTGATTTAAATTTTGTTCTTTGGTTCCAATTGTACTTCTGGTATTTCATAATAGATTTGGTTAATTTCACTCAGATTTGTGTTGTTTACTTATTTGATCTTCGTGACATAGTGTCATAGTCGAAGGCTCTGGTCGATTGTTGTTCGTGATTTCAGTGTCTCATCTTCCGCTGTAGACCGGCTCCTCTTTTCTCAGACTAGGGATTCTTAAATCAGAGACCCTAGATCTTGACTCTTCTCTTGTGTGGAAAAGTATCATTTGGTGATCTAGTGCGAAAGTGTGTGTTCTACCAAAAAAGACTGATCGAAGGACAAAGGAGTTAGTCTTTCTCTCTGTTTCTTGTAGTCTTTCTCTCTGTTTCTTGAAGATATGTTATTTTCTATCTCAACTCTCTAACCCTAAGTGAAGGTTATAGTGTTTGAGTTGCTTATTGTTACTTTGATATTTTCTGTCTCATAATTAACTGTCTTAGGTATAATCTGTCTAGGTTAGGAGAAAGAATTTTTTTATTAAACAGGGAAAGCCACCACCCTGTATTCTGTGTTGCATATTTCTATCTATTCTTTGTGCATTACTTGTGTGATTAGCATTTGTGTGTATTGCATTAAAAAAACCCTAATTAATCCCTGATGTACCAAAAAGATTGGTGTAAGAACCTGACTCTGGTCTTGGTATTACTCTGCGTGTGTGCTTGTTTGTTTAGCATTTTATTCTGTAAAAAGATAAAATTGAAGAGGAAACAACTACACCAACTCTAGTAGGTAAGTTAGATGCTAGTGATCCCTTGTACCTTCACCTTAACTGACTCTTGTGTTCTCACAATCGTAAATGTAAAACTTAAGGGAACATAAATTTATACAATATGGGCTAATTGTCACGACCTGCCTAAAATCAAGCCGTGTATCTCGGATTCCGAAAGTTTTCGAAAATATACGAAGGCATATAGGGTTGTCCGGAAGACTCCGAACAGCCTAAAACGTGCTGGACCTTGAAGGGACACAAGGGGGTATCCAAAATAGCCTTGAAACATCAAGAATGATCAAGATGTTTACCAAGAAATATCTAGGAGATGGGCTATCAAGAAGGGTCTAGAATGGCCTTCAAAAGATCTATGAAAATATCATGTAAATATTGTAGTATTAGCAAATTCTAGATAAAGAATGATCTAGATACATGAGACTAGTATAAATAGGTGATGAAGTCCTCATTTGTAGGTACCCAAAAAATTCATACAAGTCTAGTGTAAAGCACTTGTAAAGCACACTTGTAAACTACCTTGTAAGCAATACAAAATCATTTGTATTACAAGCTTGCAAATGCTTCCGCAACATAACTTTAATTGTTACTTCGTTTGGGTCACAAAGGCTGAACTTAGAAGGATTCTAAATGCCACACGAGAGTTAGGAAATCACTCCATGATAAGTGGTATCAGAGCAACATCGGTTCATTTGGGATGGCAACCAAAGCAAGCAAACTTGCAGCTGCTGAAGATAAACGTGGTCGAGATGAAGCCCAAAAGGGATCAAAGAAAGAACGAGGTATGTCCAAGGACCATACCTTGGAAAAACGAGTTAATGACATAGAGACAGGCCTTGTTGAAGTGGGTTCATGACTTGACCTGTGTCTCCAACAATTAGACGCATTAGAAAAAGACTACAATGAGCTCCGAGAAGGACTCAAGGCTGCTATGGAATTACTTCGAGATGAAGTAAAGCTGATGATCAAAGACGCAACTCGAGACGCTATGACTAAGCTGCAAAAAGAGATGGATGATCTATCTAATAACATGCATCGCAGCTTACTTGGCATGGAAGCCAAAGTAAACGATTGCAACAAAACCATGGTCACAATAGGAGGGAAAGTTGTGAATCTGACTCCTAGAGTTGAAATTCCCAAACCATCACCGTTTACGGGCAAACGAGAAGCTCGGGCGGTTGATGACTTTGTTTGGGAAATGGAGCAGTACCTAGGAGGAGTACAAATCTTCGACGATGCCACCAAAATCAAGACGACAACGATGTATTTGAAAGATACGACAGTGCTGTGGTGGAGACGCTGAAGCAAGGACGTCGAAAGAGGTACGTTAACGATCAAAACTTAGGCTGAGTTCATCCAAGAACTCAAAAGACAATTTTATCCGGTAAATGCGGAGCACGAAGCAAGAAGTCGTCTTCGAAAGCTCAAACAAACCGGGACCATCAAGGACTATGTCAAAGAGTTTACAACACTTGTCCTTGAGATCCCGTACTTATCGGATAAAGACTACCTTTCTACTTCCTCGACAATCTACAATCATGGGCCAAGATAGAACTAGAGCGAAGAAATGTTCAAGACCTTGCTTCAGCAATTGCAACAGTTGAAAGCTTGATCGATCTTAAAGAAAAACGACCATATAGGCCCATGAATGAGGAATATGATAAGGAGAAAGGTAGGGGAGTTAAGCCTAATCATGATCGGAGGGTGGAAACAAGAAAACCACCACTATACGACAACGAAAAGTGCACTCCAAAATTTTGTTTCATATGCGATGGACCGCATAATGCTCGGGATTGTCCGAAGAAACAAAGTTTACAAGCCATGGTGGCGAGGAGTGATGATGCATCCCACGAAGACAAGGAGGTTCGTCTCGGGGAATGCAACTACAAGTTCTAAACGCCTTAAAGGCATATGAAGGGAAGCCATTAAAGTTGGTTGAGTCACGCCCCACAGAGAAACCGGGCAACATCACGAACACGGAGAAAAAAGGACATTGGTTTGTGAAAATAGAAGTGAATGGACGACTTGCAAAGGCACTGGTCGATACCGAAGCAAGTCATAACTTTATCACACGTGAAGAGGCTAAAAGACTTGGTTTAAGAATCTCCACACGTGATGGATTTCTTAAAAACACCAATGGTGACACAAAACCGATCGAGTGAATGTCATGGGCTGTCAAGACTAAGATCGGTACATGGAAAAGTAAGCTCGATTTCACGATAGCACCATTGGGTGACTACAAGATCGTGCTTGGGATGGACTTTTTCAGAAAAGCAAAAGACGTTCCAGCAACTTTTCTGAACACCTTGTACAACGTCAAGGGCGATCAAGTACACACTACAATGCTGGAGTCAAGCACCAGCCACAAAGGAAAAATGCTATCCGTCTTGCAACTCGCAAGAACAAGCCGAGGGAAACCCAAGAAACATGACGAGCACATCGTGGGTTTAGGTGGGGGAGAATGTCATGACCTGCCTAAAATCAAGCCGTGTATCTCGGATTCCAAAAGTTTCCGGAAACATACAGAGGCATATAGAGCTGTCCTAAAGTCTCCGGAACAGCCTAAAACGTGTTGGACCTTGAAGGGACACAAGGGGGTATCCAAAAAGCCTTGAAACATCAAGAATGATCAAGATATTTACCAGGAAATATCTAGGAGATGGGTTGTCAAGAAGGGTCAAGAATAGCCTTCAAAAGATCTATGAAAATATCATGTAAATATTATAGTATTAGAAAACTCTAGATAAAGAATGATCTAGATACATGAGACTAGTATAAATAGGTGATGAAGTCCTTATTTGTAGGTACCCAAAAATTCATACAAGTCTAGTGTAAAAAACTTGTAAAGCACACTTGTAAACTACCTTGTAAGCAATACAAAGTCATTTGTATTACGAGCTTACAAACGCTTCCGCATCGTAACTTTAATTGTTACTTTGTTTGGGTCACAAAGGCTGAACTTAGAAGGATTTTAAGTGCACGAGAGTTGGGAAATCACTCCATGACATAATGCTATGAAACTCTCATTAGAAGTGAAAAATAAAACTGGTTTTATAGATGGCACGAGTAAAAAATAAAAAAAAAAAAGAAATATTGGTAGGACAATGAAACAGATGTAACCCAATTGTAGTAATATGTATTTTTAATTCTATATCCGAAGAATTATATGTAGGGCAAATATTCTCTAAGCTAGATTTTGAAGTATGGGTTGATTTAAAAAATCATATGATAAAATAGATGGTTCAGTTTTGTATTTAATGTTTTTAAAAAATTAATTCAATATCTCAAGCTTGAAGCATAGTTGTTGGATACTACCATGAATTAAATACCATATGAAATCAAATGGATAACATAGTACAATTACCATGATGCATATGAAAAGCCTCAAAAGAATTTAATGACTATAACTATCTGATTATACTTGTGCAGTTCCTTATAGGACTTGATGACATTTATCAGCTTGTTTGAACTAGCCTATTAATAAGAGATGAACTCCCTACTGTTAAGACTACGTTCTTTATAAAATCTAAAGAAGAATCACATAGAAATTCAAACCAAACTTCGAAAACTTCAATTCAAAATATGAGCATCATTTCAAAATCAAATCAAACATTTGACGATAAAAGAAAGAACAGTAGGGCACCCAATCCCAACTTAAAATGCTCACATTGTAACAAATTAGGTCATACTGTCTACAGGTTCTTTGAGATCGTAGGATACCTTCAAGGAAATAAACATAAAGGCAATACTTATTCTTGTCAAGGGTCTAAATCTGCAAATTCTTGTGTTGAATCTTCTAGCAAAACTAACGCTATCTCTAAATCTCAAGTGATAGCTTTAATAGTATATCAGATATTAAAATTATTAGGTCTTTTGGATGAAAAAACTAAACATCATTCATCCAATCTAGGTGGTAATAACTCTTCCTAATCATCTTTTCTAAATAAAAACACTTGTAACTTCTTATTAGGTCCTCCTACAAAAGGAAATCCTAGTTAGGTTGTTGATTATAGGTCTAATCAACATATGATTATGAATATAAAGGCATTATAAATCCAATAAATGTTGCTAGCCTTAACATTAAAGTAAAGCATTTAAATGGCACAAATGCATCTGTAACCAAGATAGGAAATATAAAACCTAATGAGAATGTGACTTTACAAGATATCTTTGTTGTTCCAGAATACTATGTAAACCTTATTTTTGTTCATAAACTTGCTCGAGACAGCAAATTTTGTGTCACATTTGGCGAATGTAGTTTTCTTATCTAGGATTCACTCATAAAGAGAACCCTGGTGATTGGTAGCTACCTGCTTCTTAAAATTCATGCATGAATAACTCTGATATCTTTAATCTTTGGCACTCAAGATGAGGACTTCCATCTGATCATGTTTTAAAAATCTTAAAAACATATTTAACCATAAAAACCTCAAGAGAATTAATGCCATGTGACACCTATCACAAAGCAAAACAACATAGATAACCATTCCTTTTAAGTGATCATGTTTCAAAAGAGTAGGTGATTTGATCTATTTAGATGTATGTGGGCCATACAGAGTGTTAAATCAGGAATGTTTTAAGTATTTTCTAACCACCGTTGATGATTATTCCAAGGCAGCTTAAGTATCTCTAATGAAACCCAAGGATGAAGTATTTGATAATCTTGAAAGTTACTTTAGAAATTTACAAAATTAATTTAGCAAAACAGTTAAAATTTTGAGAAGTGACAATAGGTCTGAATTCATAAATTAAAAAATAGGATCCTTTACATGAAATAATGGAATAATACATCAAACTACCTGCTCTTATACCCCTCAGCAAAATGGAACTGTTGAGAGCAAAAACATAGGCACCTCCTAAATATCTCTAGATTCCTTACTGTTTCAAAGTGGTCTTCCCTTTAAATTTTGGTCTGAATGCGTTTTGACAGCCTCTTATCTAATTAATAGGACCCATTCATCTGTGTTAAATGGGAGAACTCCTTATGAACTCATGTTTGGCTATAAATCCTTTCTAACACGCTTCAAAATATTTTGTTTTTAGGCTTCTATTATTTTAAAAAACACATAAATTTAAGAATAGTGAACAAAAATGTGTTTTTGTTGGATACTCTAATAAGAAAAAGGTTATAAACTTTGGTCTCTTGATCAAAAAAATAGTTTATTTTTCTAGAGATGTAAAACTTTATGAAAACATTTTTCCATATAAAGACAATTCATCTTTAAAAAATAGTGAACCAGAGTTTGATCAAAGCTTAAATCATATCAACTTTTAATTTATCAAAGACAAATAGCTCTAAAATTATTTTTTAAGTGACACTATTCTTGATGATGAGGAGAAGGTACCTGGATAGTTCTCAACATGATCAGCGAACTACTTCTAATGCTGAGATTATTAGGGAGGTTATTAGACAGAAGCCACATTCTTCTGGTAAGGGAACTAGTAAGGTTGATCATAATGGAAAACAAAATGATAACCCACCATCCCACCCGAGGGAAACATTCCAATATCCCAGCCAACTAATCTAAGAAGGCCAACCAGAAACTCAAAAATTTACTAGAAATCTAAATTGTTTCTTGATAACTGTTGTTTTCCACCTAATTTGAACAAAAGTGTCAAGCAAAAACATATACACAAGCCATACAAGATCAAATTTGGATAAATGCAATGAATGATAAAATGAAAGCTCTAAACAAAAACCAAACCTAGGAATTAGTTGAACCACCAAAGATAGAAAACCATAGGGTGGAAGTGGGTTTACCAAACAAAATATAAATCCACGGGGGAGATAAAGAGATTCAAAGCCTGTATAGTAGAAAAAGGATAAACTCAAAAAGAAAAAATTGACTTCGATGAAACGTTTTCACTCATTGCTAAAATGGTAACTATTCGACGTATCGTGTAAACCCTAAAATGATTGTTAAAAGTGTACTCAATACGTTCAAAGAATTTCACTTATAATCTTCATATGTGTCCATCACTAATGGATAATCTAGTCTCTTGCACTAACGAAATGTACTTGATGTCCTAAGAACCACCCAACTACACCAACTTGTCGCATCATGTTCTTTGGTCCTCTAAAAGATGACATGCCATAAAATTGATCTTGAAGCAATTTCCACTCAAATCAGTAACAATAAGGTTGCATATAGATAACAATAATAACGGTCAATGGATATTGATAACCTAAAAAAATAGAAGGATGTAACTACTTTAGGTATAACTAATCATAATAGTAACTAAATATCCTTCCAAAATGGCTTCAAAGCATTCATTTAAGTTTCCTGAAACAATGGTTGCATCCACGTATATACACCAAAGGATGTAACAATACTTTAAGGTTGCAAGTGAGAACGATCCATTCTCTAATTCCACCATGCCATAGTTTGATCTTGAGGCAAGTTCCACTTAGATCTATTTGCCCATTACAACAACATGTGTGAGAAAACTGTATTAGCATCAACCAACTGCATATGCACCAACAGCTAGGGAATGATAATGGAAACACTTATGTGTATAACACATAAAGCCAACATTCATATAAGATTAAGACTGCCAACATTAAAAGCTGTAAGAACATATGGCTTATAAACTTCTAGAAATAGTTATTTATAGATCTAACTGACAATAATTATGTACAGCTTTATCCTAAAACTGTGACCTCTCGTATAATTGTTAAGTTGTTGTTAATTCCGTTATCTCTTGTAAGGGCTTGTTTTGTCATTAAAACAAATATGAGGGTTCATTTGTATTCTTTTTATCTTGAACTTATTTGGCAGTTAACATTTTTAATTGTTATATTACTATTGATTAGAATAATGATAATAATAATAACAACAATAAAAAAATACAAATAATAATAATGTTAATAATAGCAATAATAATAATAATAATAATAATAATCATAATGATAATACTAATAATAGTAAATAATCATAATAAGTGTTAAATCATGAAAATAAATAAAAACAAAATAAGATTAATATTTTTAAAAAAACTTGTAAGCTATTATTTTTGGGCATAAAATAATAAAGTTAAAACCACAGGGACTAAACTGTAAATTCATTTTAAATTGAAAACTTAAACTCCGGTTTACTAATGTCAACTTATAAAGGCCAGGGGCCGAAGTGTAACTTTTAAAATTAAAAACTTAAACACCCCGATTATCCGGCTGAGTCTCCGGAGACTCCTCCGGCCGACTTCGACGACCCCCTTAACACCAAAATTGGTCGAATTTAACAGCATTTAACCCATCATTATACTCGTACGGGAGTTTCGAACTTGCGAATGCTCTTTAATCGAATTTTAATTGAGGTTTTGATAGTCTTACACTTGTAATCGAATGACATCGAACTACAAAGCCGTTCTATAATTAAATCATAATAACAACTCAATTAAACGGCTATAAACGTTCCTCTGATCATTTCAAAGTTATTAGTGATATCAATTTCACTTGAAACGGCATATTAAACACTGAATTGAAATTGAAACAACCGAAACAACAATCTAGTCTTTGGGCACTTAATCGTACAAATTAGGACTATAAATCAGAGGGCAAATGCCCACGACATATTCTTTCCACTATCTGAAACATCAATTTCACAAACAACACACACACACAACAAATTCGAATCAAGAACAGTCGAGTGTTAGGGCCGCACTTGAAATCGACAAAACCATTTCAATTCAGGTAATTAAATTAGGGCTTATGTTCGGTTTTACATGAGAAACAAAAGCCCTATGGTTAATTTCATATCCATAATCGATTCAAGCTTCAGTTTGATCGATTATGAATCTAGGGTTTCGTATGAAATTGGGGACTTTCTGTTTAATTTGATTTAACTTTTTTTTTCTGTTTCTTAACACTAAACAGGGAATTGGCCCGGTGGTTTGAACGTGGTTTGGTTTGGTAAGGGACCCGGGTTCGAACCCGAGTCCCTGCCTTTATTTTTTTTAAAGGTTTTTATTGATTTCTAAATTACAGAAAATATCTTAATATTATAATTAATCATATAAAAATCATTTCTAATAAAAAAATTAAATAAAAATTATTTTTTTTTAAATTTTCTTAGAAATACAATGAATAAATTCTTATTCTTTTATTTTAAAAATTATAAAAATTATTACAAAATACAATGTATTATTAATTTTAAATTGTGGTGAAAATAATCTCCTTTTATTCCCAAGAATTTCAATTTAATAAATTCTTAATTTTTATAAAATATATTTACAAATTTAATTATATATTTAAAAGAAAATAAATATATAAATGTACATATTTAAAACGTGCATCTATTGTGTTTGAGAGAATTATTTTAATCATTTGAATCTACAAATTTACTATTTTATCAAATAGTAAATAATAATCATTTGATAATAAAAGTTTAACCTCTATTAATGGTTTTAATCACTAAAATTCTTATTTAATCATTTAAATATTAAAATAATAATAAAATGAATCTATCTTAGAATTTAAAAATCGTGGGCTAAATAATTTATAAATAACATCGTTATAATATTACATTGCTATCCAAAAATCCCAAATTTAAACCGTGAATTCCCGAGTACCGTTAACATTATAATAATCATTATTAATTTAATACGTCGTTCTTTAGGTTGAACTTTAACAAATCTCCGGCGTTTAGTACAAAACTTCTTATTTGTTCATCCTTATAATCCATGTGAGTTTTCCATACCCCATTTTATATTATTTCACACTTTTGGGGAGAAACATGTTAACCTTATTAAAAACACACTTGTAAATACGTTTTACTCTTGTAACACTTGTGCAATTCATCTTTTTTTGTCATGGTTATTTGAACTCTTGTAATTATCGTATGATAACACTTGTAAGATACAATCATTAACTATTGCTAGCCTAGCGACGTCATAGATCTATGGGCCTGACAAGCTTATTTGGTGCTAAAGCCGAGGTATTACCGGCTCCTAGTGACGTATTCTTGATCACTGTGGGAACCAAGTACACTTAGCTAATCGTATAATCATGTTGTGGCCATATTTGTCGAGGTTTGATTGTTACATTTGTTTATCCATTTATTATTACATTATTCTATAACCTATGACATGAATTGCCAACTTATTTTTTTATATACATATGTATGTTCAACCTATGGGAAACTCATGACATTATTTTTAACATGTTTCAGGAAATGATTCCGCTTAATTGCTCATGAAGACTTGAACACATCTAGGATTGGACCTAGAGAATGATAAAAATGACATATTTTGTCACATGATCCTATTTGACTTATTGTTATGTTGATTGTTTGAAACTTATGTTTTTCATTTATGTATGTCATAAAACTTGAAATTTAATAATATTTACACTTTGAAATAGCGTTGTGTGGCATGAACAATCTTAACCCTCACATCTCAACGTTTCCGCCGTTAAGGTTGGGGTGTGACAAAACACTTTTTTCATAGCACCGGTAATAGGTTTAGTATCACAAATCATAACTAATAAAATGGTTCTTGGATGTGCACAAAATTCATAAGAGCCTTGTAAAATCATACTCAGTTGATAACCCTGCATCGTGCACATAAAGCCAACCTTTTAAACAAAAATTTATCTATTTATTATTTGAAAACTTTGATGAATAGATCAAGATAATATAACTTTAGGGATTTAGGATATTGCATAAGAAATGTGTAACCTCAGGCGGCCTAAAACATGGTTTTATGAGACTCAGAGTCAGTGAAAAGATGAGGTGACTATGGCTGCAAAAGTGTAGATTTTTATGATTGAAATCAAATGCGAATGATGATTGTTAGAATGCTTAGATTTTCAATTAATTTGAACGACCAAAATATATAAATTTATTAGATAATGAAAAAAATTCAAACTAAACTCCCATTGTCATAGTGATTCGTTGATATTAAGCCAAATGAAGATTACAATGATTCCTTGCTTTGCTAATACAAATCCTAATCACTCAGATAGCACCATAATATCTTAAATACATATAAAATATGAAATTATAATTATAGTCCAACGTAAAATGAAAAACAAAAGACTATTTATAGAAGTCAGGAGTCGCCATATGCTTGGTTGACACTTGGAAGTGTCTTGTAGGAGCATACGGATAACAATTAGAGTGTCACTTTGAGTGTCGCTAGTAAATGTCGCCAGTTTCAAAACAAACTTTAATCTTCTTTTTACTTTGATATATCTAATATACAACAACCTATTATAATCATATAATCACTCTCCAGGCTGTTTCATGTCAAATTCTTCATGGCTTCATAGGACTAGTAAGTGTTTCTCTTAAGGCTATATCTTGGCCTACGGTTTTGGTGGAAGATATACTCACGATTCTTAAGTCACATAGTCCGGTTCTATGGTCACCAACTAAGGGCTAATATCACTTAAGTAGGCATAATTGGGGTTATACATACCAATGTTTGACAACACTGCTCATGCGACTCCAAACCGAGAGTTTTGTAAGTTGAAATAGTTGGTAGTTACCTACCTACATAATCATGCCATTGAAGAGTGCTTCATCCATTCACTCACTTATGCTGAACTAAGATCTCATTCGAAGTTATATATTTTGCAATTAGGTTATAATTTAATTAGAATGATAACATAAAAGTTCTAAATCATTTTTTTAAATTGCGTAGATGTCTAACAAATTGAATCCCCCCTCCTCCTTCTCTTTTATGTCAAACCTTAAAAATGCAAAATTCAATAACTCCAACTTCGTGAATTGGTTCAGAAATCTCAAAATTGTTTGCAAGGCAAAGACCAAGATGTATGTTCTTGAAGGACCAATCTCGAAAGAACCCATTACCCAGATGGGTGCTGTCTGTAGGAACTAGGAAAAGCATATGGATGACTCCATAGAAGTCTCTTGTATCATGATAGCATTTATGATTCCAAAGCATTAAAAAAGGAAAACATGCATGCCTTCAATATAATCAAGCAACTAAAGGAAATGTTCCAACCGCATGCTCGTCATGAGTGTTCTGATGTAATGGTGAAATCACTTATTACTAGTCGTATGCAAGAGGATTCTTCTATCAATATCATGTGTTGAAAATAAAAGGTTACATTGATTACTTGGCACGTCTCAAGTCATCATTAAGCAATGAATTAACTAGGACCGAGGTTAGATGATAAGTTCATCATGAACTACAAATATGTATGCATGGGACAAGACAATCTCAGAGTTGCATATAATGTTTAAGACTGTAGGTATAAATATACCTAGTTCTAGTAAACTTGGTCCAGTAGTAAACTTGGTCCAGTGCTAATGATCAAGAAGGTTGATTAGGAAACATAATGCTAAAAGAAAGGGCAAAAAGAGCATGAAAGGTGAGGGCAAGGGCAAAGTGGTTTCCATAAAGAAAAAGCCTCTAAAAGATGCTACGTTGAGCACCGGAAGAGAAATTGCCCAAATTTCCATGTTGACTTGAAACAAAGAACACTTCTGATGCAGGGACCTTAGGTATATTTGTTAGTTAGATCTACTCATTCTCTAGCAAATTTTAGGTGTATGACACTAGATGTGTTTCTCACGTTTGTAATGATTTTACAAGGACTAAGGAAGGTTAGGAAAATGAAACGATAACATGAAACTCTATGTTGGCAATGCAAATAGGTTGCGGTGAAGACCATATGAGAATATGTTCTTCTACTTCTTATTGGTTTAGAGCTTGTTTTGAATAATGTTTAGTCTATACCTAGTTTAAACTAGGAATATTGTTTCTTTTTCTGTTTGCGTGAACAAGGATATAAATATGTTTTTAATAATGATATATTTTTTTCTACATATGTAAATGGTGTGTGGCAAAGCCACATAATAGAATCTATGAGATAGAACTCCATACCAATAATCCCATATACAACATCTCCAACAAACATATGAAACTAGATTTCAACGATATGTATATATAGCATTGTTAACTTATATTAAAAAACTCCAGACCATAGGAACTCTAGATTTCACAAGTTAAGATGCCTTTAATCAATGTGAATCATGTTTGAGTGGAAAGTTGACCAAAGGTCCTTTAACTACTGTTAATTAAAGAGCTAAGGATATGTTAGGACTTATATATATATATATATATATATATATATATATATATATATATATATATATATATATATACATACTAATGTATATGGTCCGTTCAGAACAATGGCTAGCAATAGAGAAAGGGACTTCGTTAAATTTACCGATGATTTCAGTAGATATAGTTATGTATTTTTTTCTTAAGCATAAACATGAGACGTTTGAAATGTTCAAACAATGCCGGAACAAAGTGCAAAATCAGAGAGACAAGATGATTAAGATACTTCGATTAGATCGAGGTGTAGAATATCTTAGTCAAAAGTTTTATAAACATCTAAATAAATGTGGGATCATTTCACAACTCACTCCACCCATAACACCACTGCTAATTAGTGTGTTTGAGATTAGAAATCAAACACTATAAAATATAGTTCAATCAATGATATGTCGTACAAATTTATCTTACTTTTTTGGATTTTCGAGCTTGAGACTATCATAGTATTATGAATCTAGCTCCAATTAAGAAGGTGGATAAAACACCTTATGAGTTTTAGCATGGGAACAAGCCCAAGGTGTCTACATGGTACAGGCAAAAGGTATTGTGGATCCAAAGAAGTCTGATAGGGTGTACAAGTTGAATAAATCCGTTTATGGATTAAAACTAGCATCTTAAGGCTGTAATCTTTGTTTTGGTAAGAAAATATCAGAGTTTGGTTTTGTCAAGAATGAAGATGGGCCCTTTGTTTACAACAAGACAAGTAGGACCTATATTACTTTCCAAGAGCTTGTATATAGATGACATACTACTCATTGGAAACAATTGTTTTGACCAAAAAGTAACAAGTATTATTTTGTAATCAAATTAGTACGTTAGATGGTGTGCTTGTATGATTTATAAAAAAAATATGATAACAAAAATAAAGAAACGACAAAATTATTTACAAGGAAAGTGCTTGATCCTGAAGAACTCCGTCATAAAACCTCGGGAGTTGATTAATCGTCTCCTGCCTCTTGTTCTTCTTATTGATTATAATGAAATTACAACTTAAGAGCTATAGCTGATCGATTTGAAATGTTACTGAGAGAGCTGTAAGTGTGAGTTATGTTTTTTACATCGATCATTTAGCCTTTATTTATACTGAAAAATAAACCAACTAACTCTAGAGATTTTCGAGAATTGCGCAGTCTTCACTGTTGATCATTAGAGGTCTTCTTTGGCACATTTTCAATAGCCAAAGACCGATTCATCAGGGTTGATAGAGTAATTGTAAGTCACCTGTGAGAATAATTCAAAGAAAAACAGAATAACAATCGATTAGAAACAATAGAATCTAGGATACCGAACCAACTTAGGATCCATGATACCAAATTATAAAATTGACATATAAAAATTATCCCCAAGATTTGACAACAGTGATAATGAATTATAACTATTAAATTTTAATCATCACAACTAAGACATGATTAAACACGTCCCTAGAAGGATCGATTATCAAGGTAACCGTATGTCATCATCCCTAGCGATTATTAGTATATCGTCTCCACAGAGAATTGGTGGAAAGTATCAAGCTTAAATACTTTAGACTAAAACAAAACTCGAAAATACGAAAAAGCAAATACTATTGGGTTTTTAGTTTATAATGAAAAGTAAATTAAATGCAAATAATTAATAAGGCAATAAACTTGATTAGGGTTTTGAAAACTATAACAAAAAAAAGCAATCACTTTCGAGTTCAAGTTCAAAGATCCGCAATAGGTTAATAAAAATTAATTGGTAATCACATAGACATGATTTTGTGAAATTTCCCAATTAAAGTGATAATCAAGAAACACACTTTTAAGACTCGCTTGTTCACAAAATTACCAATTCATAGATATCGAGAATTCACACGCAAACCAAACTACTCACAATGCAAGGAAACTGAATGCGAATGATAGAATGCAAATACTTAAACATAGACAAATTATTTAACTTTAATCAAACACACAATTGAAATCTTGTGTCAAAAGAAAACAAACCAACAATCAAATCCAAGTTATAACCCTATTGTTTTACTTACAAGAACCATCTACTCGAAAGCGATTATGAATGATTTAGCCACTCATTGGCATGCTTGAATCTTCAATGTTGAATTGGATGTTGTTGGAGACTTATCTTGGTGATTTCATGGTGAAAAGAACACTTAAAATTAACTTCAAAACGTCCAAATTTCATAGGTGTGAAAGTTGGATTCGAAATCTGAGAGTTATATTTAAATAGTGCTGGAAAAACCTAAAAATTTGGGGGCTGATTGGATCCTAGTCCACAGTGCACCGATAGAAGAGCACTATGCGCTCAATCAGTGCACTGATAGAAGATCACTATGCACTGGGTCATCTGGGTATTCTACATTGTGTTGTTTAGTGTGCTGGTGTCAAAGTACTATATGCTGGTAGTGGAGCACTACGCTAGAACATTGTTTTTGGCCTTTTTACTCCCAATAGCTTTAGTTTCACTTCCAAAAGCCTCCATGCTTCCATTAATCGTCCATCCACACATTAAGATGTCCAAATTATGATCTTTAAACTTTAAGCACCTACAACACAAACATGTCTCAAAGGAACCTTGTTTTATATTCATAAATAAATAAAAGCAAGAAGTTAACTATATTTAACACCAAGCAAATAACACCTGATCACATCCCCACACTTATCATTTGATTTCCCTCAAGCAAAGCTTTCATGCAAATATCAATCTTCATTAGCAATAACACTTCACTAATCACTCCCAACCCTTAGTTAAGGTACAAAGTCATATCCAACTCAAGGGATTTTAAGTAATAAACTTTTAAAACCAAAGACATCTAACCGTGCGTACCAGTCCTTCAAGTTTTTCCCATGCATGCAATCACCTCTTCTTACAATAACCTAAATTGCATACAAATCAAAAGGACCTCTATAAGTTTTTCATTAGGCTTGGCTTAAGGTAGGGAATTAAGGATAAAAATGACTAAAAATTGATGAAATCCAACCTTGTAAGGCTACCTTCTTTGAAGGTCTAATATTGATACCATTGCTTTTTACATTTGGGGCAAACATTGGTCCCTTTATGATTTTTTATTTTTTTGGGCACACTAACATCGACCCTCTTGTGAATTCTAGACTTTTCAAGCAATATGACCTTTTTCAGTCTTTACTCTCATATAATATGAAAATGTCATTTCTAATAATGGAAGAACGAGGCATGACACATTGTCCATATTTGAGCACGTAATCACCTATTCAATCTGGATTTCATCAAAAATAAAATTAGAAAGATAAAAATATTCTAATGGCTAATATTTGGTTAGTGCTAGAAAATAAAAATAACAAGGCTTTTCAAATTTTAAGGTTAATTCCTAATGTCTTTATCACTTTTGTGTAACAACTCAGTTTCATGCTCGAAACATCTCATAATTGCAATAAATAATCAACTAATGCAAAGACATGCATGAAAAGTCTACCATCTAACTTGTTACCCCCGGTTAGACACTTTTTATCATTTTTTTTTTTAAATGATCACTTGAGTATGACCATGACAAAAGACCTAGACCAATGAGCTAGAAGGCAAAAAGTTGATGATTTACATTAAAAAAATCCAGCTTCAAGCACAATTAAACTCATTTTTAGACATTTTCTCATTAAAATTTTCAATTTTTTTTTAAGAGTTTATCAAATGGTTCTATAATTTTCCAACTCTTTTCTTCCCCATATCCCTCACTTGAGTGACTTGTAGTCAATGTATGGTTGTTTATAAAATAACTAATATGCACGTAGGGATAAGGGTCTTAACTGTTAAATTATCAACCCATAGATTCAACATTGCCTTTGAGCATCTAAACACCATGAACTAACTATTGCCTCAATACACCAACACACATATCCATCACTTAACGCTCACCCAACTGAACCAAATCTAATTGTTTAATGTTGACAAAAACAAGATAAGGAAAGAATACATAACCTGATCTTAAAAATTAGTGAATGCCTCGTCAATTTCTTGTCCCCCACACTTGAACATATGCCTCTGGTGATTGAAACTAATAAAATAAACCTAAAACAAAGAACACGAAAACTAAAAATAAAAATAAAACTCACTTTCGTAGAAATCACGGTTGCATTTAGCATATGTAACAAGCCTTTTAAACCCTTCGATAGGCCTGAGTGGACGAGTAAAGTCTTGTGAGGGTTTCTAGTGAACATACCCACAAAGTTTTTCGGGTTGCATCCCAGAAAACGCTAAGTTTTAAGTCTTCAGCCAGACCGTACCTGTCACCACTAAAGTGGTAGAAGTGCAAATCTGTCTAACGTGATCCCAACCAACGCTCAATAGTTGACATGCTTGTTCTACAATTGCTTCCCAAGGATTGTTATGTCACTTGAATCAATGTTCTAACTCCACATTTACCCACCGAGTTTCCAATATATGCACGATAGTTAACGTGTCGGGTCCACACCTTTGTTTCTATCATTGACACGTATATAGAATCGTTGCGGGATTTCTTCTGGATAAGTTGTCCAATGTCATCTATACTCACCTTTCCCTTATTTAAACTCGATCCATTATTCCTGACTTTGTCTTGTGTAACCAATAATGGAGGATGATCAGGAACACATGGCAATATCTTTGCCTTACTTTTCTAAGGAAGTGTTATGTCATCCATTGGGTTTGCATATTCAACTCTTTTATCTGGAAGACCTATAGGCTCTTCTTTCACTATTTCCTTAGCCATGGTGGATTTAATTTCTAATTATTCTACAACTGTTAGAGATGGTGTGGTATTAGACTCCAAAACCTCCACCTTTATCTCGTCCTCTAATGACTCTTCAGTCTGGATTTTAAGTGATAGTACCTCACACTTCATACTTAAAAGTCGAATTCCCGTCGACATAAAAGGTGGTATTTTGATAAATTCTCATCAATTATGGACAACATCGACTCTAATCCAATTTTTTCTCCTCCTCGTAAGATTGATAAGTATGTTGAATTGGTTTAACACTTTGGGTAACAACATTTTCTTGCATCTGATTAGGAGACTAGTATTAATTATGATCATAGCCTTAGGAAACATTTGATTGGCTTGCGTATCCATAATAATCCCCTTGGTTACACCTCTTAAGATCTGTGTATGCTAGTTGTAAGTATTCATGGTTATAGTTGTATACTCTACCTGGTAACTTGATCTTTGTGCCATCTCAGAAATATCCTTAATAATTTGGTGGATGTGGCTCGTAATATTGTTAAAATGATTATGTATATTCAAATTCTTTATGATCCACTATCATATATCCGTTCGTTCCATTAATACACTTTTCGTCATAGCGTTTCCTATAAGCTTTGACATTTTTACAAAACACTAGACAACCATGCAAGCAATGATAAAGACTCCTGCAACATTTACATGAATCATCATCCCAATCATAGCGAAATCAAATTCTTTGATATTTAGTTAAGCCTTCAAAGAATGAGTCTACATAAATAAACTAGAATACCCAAGAAAACAACGAACAGAAGAGATTAAGCAAAAATAGAAAAATAAATATTTTTGGATTTTTTATTTTTAAGCTAAATAATAAAACAAAACTAAAGCTTAACACATTGCGCACGTATTTCCCGGCAACGACACCATTTTGATCGAGTTGTCGTGCTCGGATCAAATACAAATAATTTAAAGGACTTATATACCTATAACTAGTATGAGTAAGTAAGAGTCGTCTGCACAGAAAATTGGTGGAAAGTATCAAGCTTGAATACCTTAGACTAAAAAATCGAAAATACGAAAAAACAAATATTTTTGGGTCTTTAGTTTATAATGAAATGTAAATTAAACATAAATAATTAAGAAAGCAATAAACCTAATTAGGGTTTTGAAAACTATAACGAACAGGTTAATAAGAATTAATTAGTAACCACATGGACATGATTCTATGAAATTGTCCAATTAAAGTGATAATCAAGAAACAAACTTTTAAGACTCGCTTGTTCACAAAATTACCAATTCATAGATATTAAGTATTTACACGCAAACCAAACAGCTTACGATGCAAGAAATCTGAATGCGAATGATAGAATGTAAATACATAAACATAGACAAATTGTTTAACTTTAATCAAACACACAATTGAATTCTTGTGTTAAAAGAAAACAAAACAACAATCAAATCCAAGTTATAACCTTATTGTTTCACTTAAAAGAACCATCTACTTGAAAGCAACTACGAACGATTTAGCCGCTCATCGGCATGCTTGGATCTTCAATGTTGAATTGGATGTTGTTGGAGCTTGATCCCGGGTGATTTCGTGGTGAAAATAACACTCAAAATAAAATTCAAAACGTCCAAAATTTGTTGGTATGAAAGTTGGATTCGAAACCCTAGAGTTATCTTTAAATAGTGCTGAAAAATCTAAAAATTCAAGGGCTAATTAGGTGCCAGCGCACTGGTAGGAGAGCACTATGCATTGAGTCATCTGGGTGTTCTGCATTGCGCTGGTTAGTGCGCTGGTATTAGAGTACTATACGCCGGTAGTGGAGTTTTATGCACTCGAAAATTGTTTTTGGCCTTTTTACTCCCAATGGCTTTAGTCTCACTACCAAAAGCCTCCATGCTTCCATTAATCTTCCATCCACATGTTAAGATGTCCAAATTATGATTTTTAAGCTTTAAACACCTACAACACAAACATGTCTCAAAGTAACCTCGTTTTATATTCACAAATATATAAAACCTCGAAGTTAACTATATTTAATACCAAACAAATAACACCTGATCAAGAAGAAATTTTCAATTGAGATGACATTTTTTAGAAAGTTTTAAGAAGTAGTGATTGATCACAGACCTAAGCAAAAATTTTAGAATGAAAAGCAACACTAGCCTCATAATGGCACCAAATTATTTTAACCAAAAAGTAACAAGTATAATTTTGTAATCAAATTAGTATGTGAGGTGTTGTCATTGTATGATTTATATGATAAATATGATAACAGAAATAAAGAAGTGACCTAGTTGTTTACGAGAATGGCCCTTATACCTAGTGATCTCCGGCATAAAACCTCGAGAGGTGACTAATCATCTCCTGCCTCTTGTTCTTCTTATTGACTACAATGAAATTACAACTTGAGTGCTATAAATAATTGATTCTAAGTGTTACAGAGAGAGCTGTGAGTGTGAGTTGTGTTTCTACATCGACCGCTTAACCTTTATTTATATCGAAAAAATAAACTAACTAATTCCTAAGATTTTTGGGGTTGCATGGTCTTCGCTCTTGACTGTTGGAGGCCTTCTTGTGCGTGTTTTTAACAGCTAAAGATTGATTCATCATGGTTGAGTGAGTAACAGTGAGTCACCTACGAGAGCAAGTCAAAGCAAAAAAGAATAGTAGTGGGTTAGTAACAATAGAACCTAGGATAGCAAAGTTACTCAGGATACAGGATACCGAACCATAAAGTTGACCCGTAATAATACCCATGCTAGAAGAAGTAGAGTATTGGTTAAGCAAATGCTTTGTAATGAAAGAATTTGGTAAAGCCTCCTATATTCTAGGAATAAAAGTCCATAGAGATAGATCAAAGCGGCTTAATGGTTTAAGTCAAAGACATATGTTGACAAGGTCTATAACACTTTTCAATTCAAGATTCTAAAAAGGGTTGCTTGTTAATGGTACACGGAACCATACTGAATAGTAAGCAGTGTCCTCAAATAGAGGAAGATAATAACAAGATGGAAAGAGTTTCATATGCTTCAGCCATTGGTTCCATCATGTATGTCATGTTATGTACTAGACCTGATGTATCATTTGCATTGAGTATGACAAGTAGATGTCAATAGAACCTGAGTGAAAGTCACTGGACTTCTATGAAGAACATGTTAAAGTACTTGAGAACAACTAAAGATATGTTTATGATATATGGGAAGTGAAGTTGACAGTTAAGTCTTACACTAAAGCTAGATTCATTTGGGATATGTATTCATTCTAAATTATGAAGCTGTAGCTTGGAGAAATTTAGCGCGATCGCTCAAACCACTACTAAATTGGTTATATTACTGCATCAAAGGCTGCTTGGATAAAAATTTTATAGCTAATCTTGATATGATGCTCAATATACGGAGACCGATTGAGATATTGTGTGACAACACCGGTGCCATAGTCTGGCAAAAGAACTAATGTCACATCATAGACCAAAGCATATACAGAGGCAATCCCACTACACAAGGGAAGTACTAGAACGAGGAGATATCAAAGTAAACAAAATTCATACTAATAGGAATCTAGTAGATCCTTTTACTAAGCCTATGTCTCAAGCTAAACATGAGGAGAATGCTGATAAAATAGGGCTTAGATTTGCTAGATAGTGAGTTTAATCTGTATTAGTATTTGGTGTTTTAGAACATTAACACTTACATTGAATGTTTATTTTGATTTAATGGTTAAAAGCTTTATAAACAAACATTTCTGTGTTTGAATTTATGTACATTTAAGAAATCTTGAATATTGTATTCTAAATGTCCATAGTTGATTAGAGTCATGAGAATGAATCCGAAGTAAGACTATCTTGACTGGTTAGTTGTTTCAAGCACAAGGTGTTGAGAACCAAGATTCGTAGATTTTCCTTAGAGAATGATATTGGACGTAACACGCTTCAAAACATTTTAGATAGATTTAAGTCATAAGACCTTTTTAATGTGGTAGGATTAATCTATACTTCGACCCAAGTCACATATTCGAACAAACTCTAACTAAAGATTGTTCTTAAATCTAACCCTATTGCATAAAAGGCAGTAATAAGGGTAACGATTAGGAATAAATCCAAGTTTAAGTGGGAGTTGTATGTTGTCAAAGAAATTATGTACTCCTATAAATATTGGATTTGGACATTCTGGTCCCCTCATTAAGTCGGACATCTTAGTGGGATTTTTTCCTAAAAACATGCATTTGTGCGTTTCATATTAAGTGTGCCTTATGTCACACAAAACGAGCACCCTTACATCTAGCACATCACTATTTATATATTGTCGAGGCACAATTACTTGTTATATTTTCATGTATATTGATGATATCATCAACACTGGAGCTCTTCGTCCTTTGTTTCCACTTTGATTGAGGGCTTACACTCTCACTTGGCTATTAAAGAATTATGTACTTATAGTTACTTTTTAGGCAAACAAGCTACATTTATTGATAGTGTTCTACATATTTCTCAACAACAATATCTACTTGACCTTTTATAGCGTGTTGGTCAAAGTCAGTGAATATCATTGTTATATTTGTTGCTCTTGGCAGATAGTTCTCCTGACGCTCTTGTATGCCTATGGAGGATCCATAATGGTGTTTTACACTATCTTATTATGACTCATCTGAAGATTACTTACATTGCAACAAGGTTTCTTGGTTTTTACAGAATCCTACTTACCGTTGTTGGATTGTTGTTAAGCATAGTTTGTAAGGGAACTACCATTTACAGATTGGTTATTAACAGATTCAATAGTCTTATCGTTCATGCTTATGATAATGTTGATTGGGCTGCTTGTCCAGATGATCTTCAATTCATCACAAGCTATTGCATTTTCCTTGGACCTAACCTCCTTAGTTGAGTCACAAGAAACAAGCCTCTGTTGCTCGGTCTAGCTAGAATTGTGCTCTTGTTCATACTATTGCCGAGATCCTTTGGATTGGCTTAGTTATTTGAGAATTACCTATATAACTTCGTTCTCCCATTTCTTGGTGTGATAGCATTGCTGCCATATAATTTTGCCTTTAACCGTGTGTTTCATCAGCAAAGAAACACATTGAAATTGGTCTCCACCTTATTTGATGCATGGTTTTAGCTCAAAAAATTCATATACGATATATTCCTCCTAGTATTTAGGTTGCTGATATCTTGATCAAAAGGCATCTTCCAGTCATTTTATCACTCTCCGATACAAGCTACATGTTGATCTTAATGTCTAGTTTCAGAGGGTATGTTAGAGATATAATAATTGTTTTAATATTTCCTCTATGTTCAGTTATTTTTTTTTTCTTGGTTGTTCATACGTCTATTGCTTGTTTGTATTCTATGTAATGATCCTATTGTTTGTTTTCATCGTAATTGTAGATAACTTATTCGTAATAATAAATCTCCTACATATTTTTCAAATTGCTCAAACACTATATTGGTTGTTTAGTTAAAATGTCATCTAAATGTCATGTAGATAAAAGTCGTTTCACTAAAGCCCCTTTTAAATCAAGTGTAGTAGTTAACTAATATTTGGAGTCCATATTGATGTAATAATTTAGAAAAAATTGTGTTTGACGCTTGTTAAAGTCTTGAAGCCCTATGAATTTAAAGCTCTTTTTAATCAGCTTGTAGCGGTTATTAAAACCACACTTGTATCCATATTATTATGTTTGAAGTTTCACTATGTATAGTCTAATAGAGTTAGGGGACAAGAAGAGTACTCGAACGCAATGAATAGAAAACCCAAAAACAACACGTTATACAATGAATCTTATATCATACATCAACGTCCTAAAGTTAAAATAAACAAACAATTTTATACCAAATCTTAACCCAATTGGTGCTACTAAAATTAAAAATGATAAGAATTAAGAAACCACCCCACTTGACAATTTTTAATTTTAACTAAGACAGACGTTACTTTAAATATTCGAATTTTAAATGTTTGAAAATCTCACGAAATATTATATTACTAAGATTGTTATTATTTTACTTTTCTTGTTTCAATTATTAACAATTAACAAGTAAATTAACACGTATATATTATGAACGTAACTTCCAAGGTCTTGAGAATTTAAATTGTAAAAGGAAAGCAAATTTATTACTATTAAAATTTGTAGTTGAAAAACAATCTAATGTATTTTATGCTTCAAAAACACTATTATATTATAAATGTGTGATGCAATAAGACTACATTACTATATATTAGTTATTTACTATTTACTATCCTTTTCTATATAAAAATTAAGATACATACGAAGAAATTTTAATAATATAATTACTAATATATTGAATTGTTAATGGCTAGAGACTCGATTAAATTATAAACCTAGTAAAACACGAAGTTAATTTTGTAATATGACCTTGAATTATGTTGGTAACGAATATATATACGCTTAGGGTAATAGTTCAGATAAAAACAGTTGTTAATTTAAAAAGTGTAACTATCGTTCTTAACCATTATTATTGTTAATTAATAGTTGAGATTAAATTGTAGAGAAAAGTATTTTAGGCATTGGTATTTTTGTTGATTTTTTATAAGTTTTTTCATTATTTTTAACGTTCATAGCTTTTATATATGACATTATTTTTCACAGAGAATTAAACAATATAACGAGCGTTTTTTCCTATAAAATGAATATAGTATCGCTATATAATAAAATAAAAACAAATACGTTTTTCAGCTTATATAATTCCTTCTCATCATTGACTCATTATGTCTTTCCTACACTTCATTATGTTTTCTCCGTTTGTTATTGTGTTTTTTAAGTTAGTAAATTCTAAAAAAATATAATGGTGAAATAATATTGTTGTGTACATGTATCATGAAAAGCAACTATTTATCTACTATACTAAAATCAACGACAAAATAATAATATAAAGCGTAAAACACGATGATAAAATGTCTCATTGTGTTTTTTCTGCTCGTCATTGTGTTTTCCCCGAACAATATTTGGTTTTTGAAAATGATGAGCTGTGAAAAACACATTGATGAAATAAGATCATTATGTATTTCTATCTGTAAAACACAATAATAAAATAACAATAAATTTATATAATATATAAAAAATAATAACAAATATACAATGAAATAATCTAAAATGTATAAACACAACGATTAATAAAAATAAAAAATGATGAAAAATATTAGATACAATGACCTAACATATTAGACATGATAATCTAACATATTAGACACAATGACTTGACGTATTTAATACAATTATCAAAATGTCTTCTCTTTTAAAAACAATAAAAGTATACATAGCAAACCTAGAATCATTCTTAGCATTTTTAAACTAGATACATTTTTCAATATAACCTTACCTTAAGTTTAGAAGGGTTTAATCATCCGCACAAGTAAATTTTCTATTAGCAATAGTATGTAATTTTTCATGTAAAAAATAAATTTTCTATTCTTGCTCTTATGCAAATTCTACCATTTGAACATACTGAAATGATCTTTGTAAACAATCACTATGAAATGGGGGACATTTTGCCATCCGTTTGATAATATTTATGAACTATCATTTTCAAAACTCGGTTTTGAAATATCATCATCTAATCTACACTTACAATTTAAAAAATAACTATAAGAATCAAATACTATCACTGTAACTCACACTACAATTTAATGACAAAAATGTTGCAATTATTGAAACATGCAGAATTTTTTTTCAAAATGGTATAATTTAGAGAAAAAAATGAAAAATGGTTATTTGACCATAATAATGTGGTTAATGGTAATACCGTCCCTCCCAATAGTAGTTTTTACACAATTTTAAACTTTCAATAATTGGGTTGCCAGTCAATGTCAAAAACATCTCTTGGCAGAAGTGGTTTCAATAACTCCGTTACCATCTCTGTCTGCTCTGTTTACCACCGTTTCTTCTCCGTTAAATCACAGCTCCTGTCAAAAGCGGTTTCATGCACTGTAAACATTTAAACCTAACACTCAAACAACTAAAAACAAGAAACTACTCATGCAAAAAGTAGTTTCTCACCAATTAAAGCTAATAAAGAAACTGCTCCTAGCAGAAGCTGCTTCTACCGTTTGAGAATGAGGATCCATTGCTCATATACACACCTTCAAGCTTTGCTGGATCATTGGTTGCAATAACTTGTTTTTCATCATTACACGTGCAGGTTCCTTTTGAGAATAAAGATCCATTGGCTCTTGACCAAAATATATATGACACATTTGCATTCTTTATGTATGACTTGAAGGTGTGTTGAAGAGCCAATGGATCCTCATTCTCAAACGGTAGAAGCAGCTCCTGTCAGGAGCGGTTTCTTTATTAGCTTTAATGGGTGAGAAACTGCTCGTTGCAGAAGCAGTTTCTTGTTTTTATTTATTTAATGGAGAAGCAACTCCTGCCAAGTTCAAAAGCCTACAGACATGAAACCTCTCCTGACAGGAGCTGTTTCACTTGACTAAACGGAGTAGAAACGATGATAAACAGAGCAGACGGAGATGGTAACGGCGGTAAACAGAGCAGACGAAGATGGTAACGGAGTTACTGAAACTGAGACTGCCAAGAGATGTTTCTGACATTGACTGACAACTCAATTATTGGGAGTTTGAGATTGTGAAGAAACTGCTCTTGGGAGGGGCGGTATTACCATTAACCACGTTATTTTGGTCAAATAACTATTTTCCATTATTTTTTCCAAACTATACCATTTTTAAAAAAATTCAAAACATGCATATTTCATTTCATTGACCATTCTTGAATTGCTTAGTCGTCATTTTAATCTCAAAGCCAAATTAACAAACGTGCTAACATGAGTAGAAGCAATTATAAAAGGGTATGTATATGTTTTCTATTTCCTAAAATTTCAAATGAATACAATGGTACAAAGTACAAACTTCTATTTATAGTATGTTAGGAGTTCTAAGTACAATACAACTTTTTGTGTAACTAACACAACTAAGTAAGAAAATATAACTACTACGCTAAAGTGTCATCTTAAGCTAAAGGAGCGCAACAACGTGAAACTTGGACTTAAGACTGTCAAACGAGTAGATGACAACTCTATAACCAAAATATCAGTGAGTTGAGGAATAGTATGCATGTTACAAACAGTAAGAAACTAAGCCAAAACCATATCTCTAACGAAATACAAATCAATCTCAAAGCATATATTTCATACTTTGATAAAAACATAATGGACCACTAAATAAGTAACACTAATATTGTCACATTATAGTATAGGTGAACAGGGATGTGTAGTAGTTTACTCATGTAAAAAAAAAATGTAACCCGACAAATCTATAAAGCAAAGCCGGTGAATGATGGTCACTCTTTGTACTAGAATGACCAACATATGTTGGAACTCCAGGTGACAAGGTTGGGTATAAGAGAAACATAATAGAATGTAGTAGATTGGCGATCATCAAGATATCCAAGCCAATAAATATAAGAATAAGCATGCTTGAAAAAACTAGTGGATCATCGAATAGTCAAACTGTTAGGTATAATGAATTGATAATACAAATACGTAACTAATAAAATATTTCCATCGACTTGAAATTGCAACTTAAGTGCTTCTGGCTACTAAAAAATATTTGCGCTAAAGATATGTTGTAACTTACCGAAACTTGTTACTAAATTATGTTTGGTGTTGAAGTGTGTTATAACTGAAGTCTATTTAGTGTTAAAGATTGTTTATTGCTAAGTCTTTTGTGATTTCATGTTGATCACTACTTGTTAAGGAAGTTACTACTATGCTTAAAGACTTGCTGCTGGCAAACTCTGATACTAAAGACCTTTATGGCTAACGTGACCTTCAAGCTCGTTACTAGGATGCTACATATCAACATATCGTGACGTTAGCGGTATCTTTTACTTTGTAATTCCTTATATATGTTGTTTATGTTATAGTAAGTAGTTTGAGAGACGTGAGCTATAGTGTGATGTGCTCTTACTAAGTATATTGAAGTGTATGAGTGTTGTGCGGTTAAGGGAGAGACTGATTGAATTTAATTTAACATATTGTAATTCTTATGATCAATCAAATATGTGATGATGAGTTGAATTTATACCGACTTGTGTTCTTTTTATACATCTTCAATTACTTATTGATTTGGTTAATTCTTTTTATCTACTATGGTTTTCCATTGAAACATCAATCAATGTTCACACAAATTCATATTTGAACACCACAATTATGAGTTCTCAAAACACAAAGTCTGCCAATGAACCCCCAACGGGTCACAAATGAGTTCAATATCTAGAAATGGGAATGAAGTATTTCCTGTCAATTTATGATATTGCATGATGGAAATCTATTAAATACGTTCCTCATAAACCTATGTATATTCTTACGGAAGCTGATATAATAGTTCCTAAGAATCCATTCAAGTTTTATAACGATGACCTGAAAAGGCTTCACATAGATACAAAAACATTTGCATCGTTGTTTTGGATTTGTCAAATGAGATCTACCAAGTTTCGTTTCATTGCTCAAATGTTAAGGAATTGTAGGACTGTTGTGTGAACAATTAGAATGAATACATGTTCTTCTAGGGAACAAACATTAAGTTTGACATAATAATATGAAATGTTTGGACACATCAATGGTGAAGCACTCATTAAAAAAGTGTAACATTCTACCGCTTAATTAGTGGTTGTAGTCAAACATTTAGTAATGAGCATTTATTGATCATCAACAAGCATTTAAAATATGTACTCATTATTGATTAGGTCATTAATGACTTTAAAATATGACTCGTGCTTAGCTTCATGGTAAACTTCTCACATATGAAAGAGAGAAATCAAGATGCACAATGGAGTTGGGAGTGTAGATGAGCACATTCCATATGCTACCTTAGTGAATTAGTTTTTACGTAGTGGACAATATCATGTCAACCCTTGTGAAAATTCATCATTTGCTAGTCTTCAACCTACCTATGCACTCATCAAAATATCATTTGTTGCTAGTGAAAGTGATGAAACTAGCATTACTACTATAGATTTGGATTATTTTAATCCAAATGACCTTGAAGAAATGGATATCTTGCATCAAATAGCCATGCGAAGCTTTAAAACAAAGTAGTTTTATCAAAGGTGCGGAACAACTTTTCTCAAAATAAACCAGAGAACAAGAGTGGGGTTGGACGGATCAAAAAAAAAAAAAAGGTTGCAACTACAAAGGAAATGGGCATTTTGTACTAGAATGCATGTTATCCAATGTTGTCCCTACACCAACAATCACATATCCTTCTTAGTCTAGTCACAATACCCATGCTCATTCTGTTCATGTTATTGTTATAGTATCTCAAGCTGAACAAATCTTTCTTAATGAAGTTCCATCTGACTAGAGCAATTTAGCATAAGATGAAAGACATCCACTCATGGTACGGTACCGGTATTTCGGTACCCGGTACCTCTTTGGTACCCGTTACCTCCACAATATTATTTTTTAGGCTTGTTACATGGTGCATGTTTGGTTACGGTACCCAATACCTGTTTTTGTACCCGTTACCAGTACATGTTTGGTACCCGATACCTCTAAAAGTTTATAATAACTAGATAAAAATAAAATATAAAAAAAAACATCCACATAAAATGATAGTTTCTTTACTTTCCTCATTTCCTGCTAACTCAGTCCACACACTAGTCCACCATTCATTTTTATTAAAATCATAAATAGTATATCTTTTGACATTGTAGTGAAGTAAGAAGAATGATATTAAAAAAATAATAATAATTACCCTCAAAAGTCAAAACATAATACTAGTTGATGGGGTGAAAAGTATTACAAAATAAAATATAAATTCCAAAATAACATATTCGTGTTCGGGTACTAGCGGGACTATACGGGACTTTTAGGTAAAGTACCGGTACCGGTACCGGTACCGGTTAGTACCAATCCCGAAATATAAGAAAATCAAGTACCGGTACCTGTACCTTATACATATTTTCGGTACCAGTTGGGTACCGGTACCGGTACGGCACGGGTACCGATACGGGTACTGGGTACCAAATGCTTTTCCCTATGTGAGACGGTCTTGAATTAATAACTTGATGAGTAGGAGTTTAAAACCTAATTTCTTTTCGTGTAAACCGATTTTAATAGGGGTTTGCGCGGTATGCCGATGAATAGAAGTATTTTCTCAGTCAAAGAACATCATTATTCCTTATCACTTCAAACTCATTTAGAGTTAATTGTTGGTTTGATGATGGTGAACATAGCCTCATTTGAGATCTTATTGATTATTTACTATGATGCATATGAGTTAGACGATGATGAGTATAAATCGTATGTTTTCTAGCCGCTAACGACTATGATGACAGTCATTGGCTTATCTGAACCATGAATGCAAATATTGGTAGGCGGTAATGATGAAAAAAGTTTCACAATGTTCATTGTCTTGCAGTGGCGATTGTGTTATTCATAACCACATGAGCTATCATATCTAAGCCTTCTGATATCTACACTTCGTATGAATTTCAAATGCATATGAATTATAAATACATATTATGTTATCATATGTCCTTACATATGTTGTTGCATTCCATGCTTACGATTATGAATAGTTATGTTGTTTAAATTTGTTTACGCATATTTATCTGTTGTGTCTCATGCCTCTCTATGGTGTCCCTATTGTCCATGCATTTGATAACCTTGGCTAATTCTTCTGAAAACAAGAATATTGAACATTATATTCTTTGCATTTTGACCACCATAATTTCTTGGTCTTTTATTTGTGCCATATTATCTTGGCTCTTAATATGCCACACACATTCTTAAACTTAAATCAAATCAGTTTCTTCAAGAGACCTTATAAAGAGCAAGAACATGGAGTTTAACTTATATAGATAGAAGGGTTACCAATTCATTTGTTAATTTGATAAACATGGAGGTTGTGATGATGCCAAGAAAAAGCTTGATATTCGTTGTTTTAATGTGTCAACCATCCTTGGAGTGTAACCACAACAAGTCACCAATTATGAGCCTTAAATGTTTGTTATGTATTTATCTTACTAACAACTAAATTATCTGGTACTTAAACATAAAGTGTAACAATGTAATTATAGTGTGATTGTATTTATATAAAATGTTGTGTTTGTAACAAATGAAAGATGTTCACATCATGTACAGCGTCTCATATTTGTATCCGTTGTATTTATAGTTTTAAAATCTATCATTTCATATGATATTCTTGATCTAATACCAAAAACAAACCGTTGCATAATACGAGGATTCTCTTAGTTTAGATAAATATAGAGCAAACTTAAATAGTCTTAGAGTTTCATAAACTTATTAGAAAGAGTTTCTAGATTATTATGTTAGTTGATAGGATATATTAGTCTATCCTTTAATAGTTCTTTATTTTCACAAAATAAATTTGCAATTTTAATATATATAATTAAAAAGTATAATAAATAAAACAATTAATGCAAATCCAATAACACTACAATCACATTGTTGTACTTCATAAGGCGCTTACTTTTTATTAAATAAATCAGGCATGTGTTTTATTTTTATTTATTTAACGTTTAGATCAGAATACCAATTAAATCTAGTTTTATATATCCATACTACTATATAAAACAAAACATTGGAACATAAATAAAAAATTCAAAACACTTAAAACAACTTAAACATTAGGTTCAAGTGTTCTATGCAATCATTCTTATTTTGCCCGTCATTTAATAAACTTTTTCTAATTAATACATTAATAAAACATATTGTTAATAAATTATTTAATAATGTGAAATTATTTAACTCATTACATTATATATTATTATATTATTTATAATATTTTAAATTAACATTTAAATTTATTAATAAGTATTATCTTATTTGAATACTTAAATATATAATTACTATATATTTTTTTAATAACTAGAAGGGTGGCCGCGCAATGCGGCGGGCCGACATTTTACATTAGACACATGTTTCTAATTTTTGTTATTCTTGTAGCAATTTTATAAAAGTCTATTATATTTTTTCTAAGCTAAAATTTAAAACACCAAATAAATGGATTTTGAATGAGGACTTGTACATTTACGCATTAACTTATTGTACCTCATAAAATACAAATCGGTTGAACAAAAAATTTAAATCAAAACGTTTAGAAAATACGCAGGTGACAATTGTAGTCTCAAAAAGTTTTTAAACATGATAGATTACAAGATATGATTGAAATCTTAAAACAAATTAAGTTTTTTTTAGTTTATGGGTAGATAATGTAAAATTTTATGTAAGTTACAGTAAGTGTAAGGTTATTATGTAACTAATTTTAAGGGGTAATCTCTAAATAATGTTAAAAATTCTATTTTATCCTCAAAAATGATTGTATTTTATATATTGAGTAAAGTAATTGTTTTTATTTTTATGATATCTTAAAATACCCCTCTCTATGCTTTATATATAGTATAAATAAAGATAATAATAATATATATATATTATTTATACTTTTATATAAAGCATTTAATAAGAACCCACTTGTAATATTACTTAAAACTTAAGACAATATAACTTTTTAAAGATAAGGTACAAGTGATGTATACAATAATACCTAATTTGACCGTATTTAATAAATCTCTCCCAATTTATATATTATTTAATATTCATTTATTCTAAGTATTATCTTATTATAATATTGTAAATTAATATTATAATATATACACTTATTATTTATATTTTTGTAACTTAATACTATTTGATTTAAGTATTATTCAATTGAAACACTTAATTATAATCACTGAATATATACATAGTTATAATAATAATACCCAAGTATATCAATGTTTAAGACAGGTCATAAAAAAGTCTCGATAACACCAGTCATATCATTATATGTTACAAATAGAAAAATTTATAAGTAGTGAAGGTTTATATTTTTTTAATGTTTTTTCTCCAAAGTAATAAAAACCTACTTTGTTTTCTTATAATTTCATATTTAAATCTCTAAGAATTTTTAAAACTAACCACAACACACACACACACACTCTCTCTCTCTCTCTCTCTCTCTCTCTCTCTCTCTCTCTCTCTCTCTTTTCAAATTGATACCTACTCATTTTATATTTTTTAAAATTTTATATTTAATGTGACATCCGGTAATTTTCCGTTACCAAACTCCGTTAGTTTCCGTTAAGTCTTGCATACACGTGTTGGGAGCACACACTGGTTGTCGTTGAACGTTGGTGACTTAACAATAATCAGTAATGTTAAATTGATGATAATTAGGTTAACAATGTGATTATTAAGTTATGCTTATGTGATTTGAATGTTAACTGTAATGTTATCGCGTAACGTGAAAACGTGCATATTTATTCGTGTGTTTTGTGATAAATGGGAATTATGCATGATTGTTATTTGTGATTAATAATAATTGTGTTTAGTAGTTAAAAACTATTTAAAATCTATTCAAAAAGCTTAATTTTTATAAAATACAAAATGCAAGGGTTAAAGGGTATTTATGCAAAATTGAATTAATAAAACAAAAAAACTCCAACCCTAATCCCACCCTCGGCCGCGATCGACCTCCCCACACCCACAAACCTGCGATTTCAGCCCAAGAACAAGCAATCACATTCGAATTTGATCGATTTCAAGGCATACAACAAGTTAGAATCATCAATTGCAAGCCATTACACGTTTAAAGGTTAGATTTTTGCATGTTTTTGATGGTTTTTCATGGTGGCCGAACCCTAGTTCGAAAATCTGCAATTGGATGTTAATTCTTGTTCGTTTGGTGATGTTATGATGTTAGTTAGGTTGTGTTGATGCTAGTTAACGTTGATTATGCAAGAAAGTTTGGATTTTGGTTGTTTGTTCATAGGGTTATCTTGGCCGTGAGTTTGAGGCAATTTTGGATCAAATTGGATGTTGAATAATGGTTGTTTGATGTTGTGATTATGTTAGTTGTATTGTATATATATTAGTTAACGTCGATTTTACAAGAAAGCCATGATTTGGGTGCATTGTTCATAGGTTACTAATAATAGTAACTTTATTTTGCATGAATTGGTGATTGGATGATGTGTGAATGTTATGGATGTGTTTGTGATGATGATTAGATGCTAGATGGTTGATATGAATGTTAGGAATTCAAGAATGCATGTTGTAGTTCATACCTTACTAAAGATAGTAACTTTTGGGTATGAAAGTTGATGAATCATGATGATTAGGTGTTGTTGATCATGTTTAGATGTTGTCATGGACTTGAAATAGTATATAATTGATGAATTCATGAATGTTGTGTGAGTTTGATGAATTTGGGATGAACTTTCCCAAAAGGGAAACTTTAATTGTGCAAATCCTTGAATTGGATGATTTGAGCATGTTTGGGATATTAGGATCATGCTAGTGTGTTCATGGATGGGTTCTAAGGTGACTAAATGTGTTGTTTATGTTGTATGAATGTTGATTTGGGTTGTTATCTGTTTTGGCCTGTTGTGATTTGCATGATTTGTATGATATCTAGTTATATGATGATCTAGGTAGTACATGTGGTGGTGATGTGCTATATGTAATCAAGTGGTATGTTGATCATGTATGATATGCTGTTGTGTTAGTTTAATGAATTATCACCTATAATGTCACCAACGGGTCCAACGGGTCAACTGGGTCAAATGTGTCTTGTATTCTTAAACCTTGAGTTCCTTGGTTTGTAGAGCACTTAGGGTTTCGTGTTGTTTTTGTGCACACGTACTTATGTACTCTTGTATTCTAGGTGACCTTTGAAGGTTGTCTTTCCTTCTTTCTTTCAAGTTAAACTCTAAGTTAATTCTTGCGCATACCAGGTGAGTTCTTGCCCCACTCTTTTTACATAAATCTCTTTTGGGGGAGATGGCATACTGTTTACAAACGCTTTTATTTATGAGTGTGTATAATATTGATATAGTGTTGTTTACCATGGAAAGTCCTCACACTTTCGGATTGTTAATATTGACTAGCGGGGAAATTTTGGGTAGTACTACTGGGTCTGACGAGCCCCACCTGTGCGACTCGAGGTCAAACGGGTGCAATTTTGTCCTATCACATATTCGTCACGACCTGGTAAGTCGTGACGGGAGGCAACAAACGTATCACAGTCAGCTTCAATCGCGAGATCACTATGATTAATATTTTTATGTTAATAGACTAGCTATCTATTGCAATACACTACTTATGCTCTGAAAACTATTGATTGGTTTATATTTTAACGCAAACTCTTGAACTCACCAACCATGTGTTGACTTGTTTAGTATGCTATTCTCAGGTTAAGGTTGCCAGTTGCCTAGGAGCACGCACGTCAGCATTGTTGAGTTGTCTACATTTGCATTGTTTACAAATTGGGATTATTTTCATTTTATACATTTGTGTTTGGGGCGCGTTTGTTTTGCGCATTCTCGTTACATATTACTTGTTTTGGGTTTTCCAGTTTTAAAAACGCTTCCGCAGTATTTTAAACGTTGACTCTGGTTTTGTTTATTAATCATATAGAGTCGTTCTTGGTAACTAATGACTGAGATCCTGGTATGTCACGCGCCTCGCGGTAAAACCCCGCACGCGGATTTTGAGGGTGTGACAGATTGGTATCAGAACCATTGGTTATAGGGAACTAGGTTGCATACACACACTAGACTATAACCGCACAGTTGTTAGTTACTTATCGTTTACTCTCCTTACTGTATACTCATTGGCATACGCAACACGTACTTCGCAGCATGGCATCGTCGTCCAGGAATTTAGGCAAGAGACCTGCACGATCTGAATCACCTCCTACATCTCCCGTACCTGATAGGGGATCTAACTGGCCACGACATCCTTATCCTCGCGGCGAGATAGACTGGGATCAGCCTTTCGTACCTCCTGAGCTCGATCCTCCGCGTAACTGGGATTTCTACCCCACTTACATAAACCGTATGGCATATAGAGAGCGCGTACCACCAGTAGCACCTACACGACCTAGGACTAGGTCATCAACCGCCTCTACTTTGCCTACACTTCCTACTTTGAGCATTCCTCTGGAGCAGGCATTTGCAGCCCTAGTAGCCACACTGGACACAGAGCGACAGCGGATTAGAGGACTCACTGATGAGAACTCTGCATTACGATCTGAGATGCGTCAGCTGCGTTTCCAGGTAGAGACGCTGCAGGAGCGACTTTCGATGGCCATTGGTGGACATCATACTCTGGCAGACAACGTGGTAGCACTTAGTGGGCGCATGGACGCACAGGATCACTATAACATAGTGATCGATGATAGGTTTGCTGATTTAGAGGCACAGCTAACAGCACTTCAGGTTGCTGAAGCCCCTGCACCTTTGGTGGACCCTGATGAGGAAGAATACTGCCCCCGAAATGAAGTGCAGAATCTGGAGATTGAGTTCTGGCAACTCAAAATGCAAGGCTCAGAAATTGAAGCCTACACGACTTGAACTCATGAGTTAGCCACTTTATGCCCAGGGATGGTGAATGAAATGCACAAGAGGGTGGAGCACTATATACGGGGATTGGTGCCTGAAATTCAAAGTATGGTAACTGCTTCTAACCCCACTACCATACAACAAGCTATCCGAACAGCCCACAGGCTGACTGACCAGGCAGTTGAGCAAGGTCGGTTACCTAAACGGGGTGCGGTGGCAAGCGTGCCCGACCAGAAACGCAAGTGGGATGGTTCAAGCAACAAGGGATCGTCATCCAGTAGCCAATCTCAACCTCAACAACAGCAGCAAAATCAGCAACAGCAACGGAAGTTCGATAATAACCGAAGCTTCAACCAGACGACTCATTCAAATCAAGGACCCGGTGGGTATGGTGGAAGACTGCCGAAGTGCAACCGGTGTAACTACCACCATGTGGGCCGATGTGATAACTTCAAGTGTCAACGTTGTGGGAAGATTGGTCATGCAGCCAAAGACTGTCGGGGTGAACTGATGAAGAAGCCTCAACAATCGCAAGAAACTCCGAAAGGTTGTTTTGAGTGCGGAAAAGAAGGTCATTACAAACGCAACTGTCCCCAACTTAAGAGGAATGGTAATGGTAACAACAATGGGAACAGCAGCAATAATAACAACGGGAACAATAACAACAACAATGGTAATGGCAACAACAATGGAGGCAATAACAACAATGGAGCCAAAGGAAGAGCCTTCGTCATTGGCTCAGGTGAGGCTCTAAACGATCCTACAACAGTAACTGGTAAATTTTCGGTTAATGGTCGTTTTGCTACTATATTATTCGATACCGGAGCCGATAGAAGTTTCGTGTCCACTAGGTTCTGTAGTCTTTTAAGTGATATGCCCTCAACCTTAGAATCTAAATACACCGTAGAGTTAGCTGACGGTACACAGATTCACGTAACGCATATTCTTAGAGACTGCAAGATAGAGCTTGCTGGTCATACGTTCACCATAGATCTCATGCCTGTTACGTTAGGAAGCTTTGATGTGGTAGTAGGCATGGATTGGCTTTCCGATAAACAAGCGGAAGTCATATGCCACGAGAAAATCATAAGGATTCCCATTGGTGAAGAAGTCCTTACGGTCAGAGGTGATAGGAGTGGTGCGGTGATAGGCATCATCTCATTCATGAAGGCGCAGAAGTTGTTACGAAAGGGTCGACTGGCCATATTGGCACTAGTCACAGATAAACATATTGAGGAGAAAGAAATCGAGGATATTCACGTATAAACAGACTGAGTCCCGTAGTTCGTGAGTTTCTCGAGGTGTTTCCGTAAGACCTTCCTGGATTACCGCCTCATCGTCAAGTTGAATTCCAGATTGAGTTGACTCCAGGAGCCGCTCCAATTGCGAGAGCACCATACCGATTAGCTCCGAACGAACTGCAGGAATTATCCGCTCAACTACAGAGTTGTTGGATAAAGGGTTTATCCGACCGAGTTCGTCACCCTGGGGAGCGCCAGTTCTATTTGTGAAGAAGAAGGATGGTACATTTAGAATGTGTATCGACTATAGGGAACTGAACAAGGTTACTATCAAGAATAGATATCCCTTACCTCGTATCGATGATTTGTTTGATCAACTGCAAGGATCAAGCTATTACTCCAAGATTGATCTGAGGTCTGGGTATCATCAGCTGAGAGTTCGAGAAGAGGACATCTCGAAGACTGCTTTCCGTACACGATATGGTCACTATGAATTTTGGTCATGCCATTTGGGTTGACGAATGCACCAGCAGTATTCATGGACCTCATGAATCGCGTGTGCAAACCCTATCTTGATCAGTTTGTTATCGTCTTTATTGATGACATACTGATATACTCAAAGACCGAGGAAGAACATGAGAAGGACTTACGTTTAATCTTGGAATTACTTAGAAAGGAACAACTGTACGCAAAGTTTTCTAAGTGTGATTTCTGGATACGTGAGGTACAATTCTTGGGTCATATTGTCAACGAGAAGGGAATACATGTTGATCCTGCTAAGATTGAAGCGATAAAGAATTGGTCTGTTCCTAAGACACCGAGTGAGATACGACAATTCCTTGGATTAGCGGGATATTATCGACGATTCATTGAAGGATTCTCTAAGATTGCACAACCTCTCACAGCCTTGACTCACAAGGGAACAACATACAAATGGGGTGAGAGTCAGGAAACTGCTTTTCAGTTGCTGAAACATAAATTGTGTAGCGCACCAATATTAGCGTTACCGGATGGTAGTGACGACTTCGTTGTCTACTGCGATGCGTCTATTCAAGGACTTGGATGCGTCCTGATGCAGCGGGATAAAGTGATAGTTTACGCCTCTAGACAATTGAAGATTCATGAGAAGAACTATACCACCCATGATTTGGAACTGGGTGCGGTAGTGTTTGCCTTGAAGATCTGGAGACATTACTTGTACGGTACCAAATGCACCATTTACACCGATCACAAGAGTCTTCAGCATATCTTTGAGCAAAAGGAGTTGAATATGAGGCAAAGACGCTGGGTGGAATTGTTAAACGACTATGATTGTGCTATTAAATACCACCCGGGGAAGGCAAATGTAGTTGCTGATGCGCTGAGTAGAAAAGAGACTGCTAAGCCTCGACGTGTGCGAGCTCTGCAACTAACGATTAGTACGCAATTACCTGAACAAATCCGAGAGGCTCAAACAGAAGCTTTGAAAGCAGAAAACATTGGGTCTGAATCGTTAAGGGGTATGGAAAAACAATTGGAAGTAAAAGCGGATGGGATTCGTTACTTCATGGATAGACTATGGATACCTCTACACGGAGACCTGAGAGACTTGGTGATGAGTGAGGCTCACAAGTCCAGGTATTCTATACATCCTGGATCTGACAAGATGTACCACGATTTGAAGGCGCACTATTGGTGGCCTAACATGAAAGCAGATGTAGCTACTTATGTGAGCAAGTGTTTGACCTGCTCGAAGGTTAAAGTGGAGTATCAGAAACCATCTGGTCTACTACAACAACCCGAGATCCCTATGTGGAAGTGGGATCAAATATCAATGGATTTTATTACTAAGTTACCTCGTACTTCTACGGGTTGTGATACAATATGGGTTATCGTGGATAGATTAACAAAGTCTGCTCATTTCCTAGCGATAAAGGAAACAGACAAGATGGAGAAATTAACCCGGACTCTATTGAAGGAGATCGTTTCGAGGCATGGAGTACGGATCTCAATCATTTCTGATCGCGACTCTCGCTTCACATCACACTTCTGGCAATCACTGCAGAAAGCTTTAGGTACGCGATTGGATATGAGTACTGCTTATCATCCACAGACTGATGGTCAAAGCGAGCGTACTATACAGACTTTGGAGGACATGTTACGTGCTTGTGTGATTGACTTCGGGAATAACTGGGAAGTTCACCTACCATTGGTTGAATGTTCTTACAACAACAGTTATCACACTAGCATAAAGGCAACACCTTTTGAAGCTTTATATGGGAGAAAGTGTAGATCGCCAGTTTGCTGGGCTGAAATTGGTGATAGTCAATTAACGGGTCCTGAGTTAGTACACGAGACAACTGAGAAGATTGTTCAGATAAGAAACCGCATGGCAGCAGCGCGAGACAGACAGAAAAGCTATGCTGACAAGCGACGAAAACCCTTGGAATTTCAAGTTGGTGACAAAGTATTATTGAAAGTCTCACCATGGAAAGGCGTAGTTCGGTTTGGTAAGCGAGGAAAGCTAAATCCGAGATACGTTGGACCATTTGAGATAGTGGAAAGAATTGGTCCAGTGGCTTATCGACTAGCCTTACCTGATTCATTGAGTGGAATCCATGATGTATTCCATGTTTCAAATCTAAAGAAATGTTTAACGGATGAAACGATGGTCGTACCGCTGGAAGAAGTTCAAGTAGACGAACAATTACGTTTCATTGAGGAACCTGTCGAAGTGATGGATCGTGAGGTGAAAACGCTTAAGCAAAGCAAGATACCCATTGTCAAAGTTCGATGGAACTCAAGACGTGGACCAGAATTCACGTGGGAACGTGAAGACCAAATGAAGCTTAAGTATCCTCAGCTATTCGAAAGAACGATGCCAACTGGTGAAGGTATTGATTAAATTTCGGGACGAAATTTCTTTCAACATGGGGATGATGTGACAACTCATCCAAAACTCACACGATTTCGATTTCCTTGTGCCAATGCAGTAGACCAGTGATGGATCACTCACCATGTAACGCAATTTTCGGGACGAAAATTCTTTTAACATGGGGATAATGTGACATCCGGTAATTTTCCGTTACCAAACTCCGTTAGTTTCCGTTAAGTCTTGCATACACGTGTTGGGAGCACACACTGGTTGTCGTTGAACGTTGGTGACTTAACAATAATCAGTAATGTTAAATTGATGATAATTAGGTTAACAATGTGATTATTAAGTTATGCTTATGTGATTTGAATGTTAACTGTAATGTTATCGCGTAACGTGAAAACGTGCATATTTATTCGTGTGTTTTGTGATAAATGGGAATTATGCATGATTGTTATTTGTGATTAATAATAATTGTGTTTAGTAGTTAAAAACTATTTAAAATCTATTCAAAAAGCTTAATTTTTATAAAATACAAAATGCAAGGGTTAAAGGGTATTTATGCAAAATTGAATTAATAAAACAAAAAAACTCCAACCCTAATCCCACCCTCGGCCGCGATCGACCTCCCCACACCCACAAACCTGCGATTTCAGCCCAAGAACAAGCAATCACATTCGAATTTGATCGATTTCAAGGCATACAACAAGTTAGAATCATCAATTGCAAGCCATTACACGTTTAAAGGTTAGATTTTTGCATGTTTTTGATGGTTTTTCATGGTGGCCGAACCCTAGTTCGAAAATCTGCAATTGGATGTTAATTCTTGTTCGTTTGGTGATGTTATGATGTTAGTTAGGTTGTGTTGATGCTAGTTAACGTTGATTATGCAAGAAAGTTTGGATTTTGGTTGTTTGTTCATAGGGTTATCTTGGCCGTGAGTTTGAGGCAATTTTGGATCAAATTGGATGTTGAATAATGGTTGTTTGATGTTGTGATTATGTTAGTTGTATTGTATATATATTAGTTAACGTCGATTTTACAAGAAAGCCATGATTTGGGTGCATTGTTCATAGGTTACTAATAATAGTAACTTTATTTTGCATGAATTGGTGATTGGATGATGTGTGAATGTTATGGATGTGTTTGTGATGATGATTAGATGCTAGATGGTTGATATGAATGTTAGGAATTCAAGAATGCATGTTGTAGTTCATACCTTACTAAAGATAGTAACTTTTGGGTATGAAAGTTGATGAATCATGATGATTAGGTGTTGTTGATCATGTTTAGATGTTGTCATGGACTTGAAATAGTATATAATTGATGAATTCATGAATGTTGTGTGAGTTTGATGAATTTGGGATGAACTTTCCCAAAAGGGAAACTTTAATTGTGCAAATCCTTGAATTGGATGATTTGAGCATGTTTGGGATATTAGGATCATGCTAGTGTGTTCATGGATGGGTTCTAAGGTGACTAAATGTGTTGTTTATGTTGTATGAATGTTGATTTGGGTTGTTATCTGTTTTGGCCTGTTGTGATTTGCATGATTTGTATGATATCTAGTTATATGATGATCTAGGTAGTACATGTGGTGGTGATGTGCTATATGTAATCAAGTGGTATGTTGATCATGTATGATATGCTGTTGTGTTAGTTTAATGAATTATCACCTATAATGTCACCAACGGGTCCAACGGGTCAACTGGGTCAAATGTGTCTTGTATTCTTAAACCTTGAGTTCCTTGGTTTGTAGAGCACTTAGGGTTTCGTGTTGTTTTTGTGCACACGTACTTATGTACTCTTGTATTCTAGGTGACCTTTGAAGGTTGTCTTTCCTTCTTTCTTTCAAGTTAAACTCTAAGTTAATTCTTGCGCATACCAGGTGAGTTCTTGCCCCACTCTTTTTACATAAATCTCTTTTGGGGGAGATGGCATACTGTTTACAAACGCTTTTATTTATAAGTGTGTATAATATTGATATAGTGTTGTTTACCATGGAAAGTCCTCACACTTTCGGATTGTTAATATTGACTAGCGGGGAAATTTTGGGTAGTACTACTGGGTCTGACGAGCCCCACCTGTGCGACTCGAGGTCAAACGGGTGCAATTTTGTCCTATCACATATTCGTCACGACCTGGTAAGTCGTGACGGGAGGCAACAAACGTATCACAGTCAGCTTCAATCGCGAGATCACTATGATTAATATTTTTATGTTAATAGACTAGCTATCTATTGCAATACACTACTTATGCTCTGAAAACTATTGATTGGTTTATATTTTAACGCAAACTCTTGAACTCACCAACCATGTGTTGACTTGTTTAGTATGCTATTCTCAGGTTAAGGTTGCCAGTTGCCTAGGAGCACGCACGTCAGCATTGTTGAGTTGTCTACATTTGCATTGTTTACAAATTGGGATTATTTTCATTTTATACATTTGTGTTTGGGGCGCGTTTGTTTTGCGCATTCTCGTTACATATTACTTGTTTTGGGTTTTCCAGTTTTAAAAACGCTTCCGCAGTATTTTAAACGTTGACTCTGGTTTTGTTTATTAATCATATAGAGTCGTTCTTGGTAACTAATGACTGAGATCCTGGTATGTCACGCGCCTCGCGGTAAAACCCCGCACGCGGATTTTGAGGGTGTGACATTTAAATTTTCAAGTTAGGTCAAATTTACATTTAATCACCTGAATTTTTTTAAATTTCTATATTTAAGCATTTGTGTTATGTTAAATTTACATTTAATCACCTGAATTTTTTAAGTTTTATACTTAATCATTCGAGTTATGTCAAATTTTCTTTTAATCAGTTTACGATAGAGCTCGTTAATTATATTAAAATCACCATTTATGCATTTAATATTTTTTTCTCTGTTTTGAATTATTTATTTTTTATAGTAATTTTTTCTATTACACTTTTTATCAGTCTTTCGCACGTAATTTTTATTCCTGGTGGTTAGTACTAACGTATAAATCATCAGAATTAAAATTTTCAACTTTTATAAGCCTCACTGTATAACGCTGGTCACACCCATTAATACCAACTAAAACATATCTTCTTAATTTTTCTTATCTATATCTATACTACTATATAATGTACTAGACTAAAGACCCGTGTAATACACGGATTTAATCAGTAAAAATTATTTTTGATTAAAAAGGTTCGTAAGTCGTAATATTGTTGATAATACTTTGTATATCGATTTTTATGTTTAATTTTTTAAAATCATCTATATCTAATATTAGTATATTTTCTTTATCAATGCTTATAAGTCTAAATAGTGTATAATATAAAATAAATTAAACTTATAATTAAGAACTTTAGGTTGTATTATATTGAACATGAGAACATTCATAAATATCCGAGAACTTCTTTGTATAAAAAATATGATGTTCTGTTTGTAATTTTACCATTATTATCTAATGTTAATAATTTTAATTCATGTCTACTTGTAACTCAAGATAATGCAACATAGAGCGAATCACATGCGAATACTGGTTGTTTAAAAAACAAACCAACTTTGAACAAAAAATTAATTACAAAATATCTCTAATAAAATTTATTTAATTAGAACAAAACTAATTATATTTTAGAAGTGTTTTTTAATTGAATTTAATGAAACTATCTGTCACACCCTCAAAATCCGCGAGCGGGGTTTTACCGCGAGGCGCGTGACATACCAGGATCTCAGTCATTAGTTACCAAGAACGACTCTATATGATTAATAAACAAAACCAGAGTTAACGTTTAAAATACTGCGGAAGCGTTTTTAAAACAGAAAACCCAAAACAAGTAGTATGTAAAGAGAATGCGCAAAACATACGCGCCCCAGACACAAATGTTTAATATGAAAATAATCCCAAATTTGTAAACAAACAAATGTAAACAACTCAACGATGCTGGTGTGCGTGCTCCTAGGCAATTGGCAACCTTAACCTGAGAATAGCATACTAAACAAGTCAACACATGGTTGGTGAGTTCAAGAGTTTGCGTTAAAATATAAACCAATCAACAATTTCCAGAGCATAAGTAGTGTATTGCAATAGATAGCTAGTCTATTAACATAAAAATATTAATCATAGTGATTTCGCGATCGAAGCTGACTGTGTTACGTTTGTTGCCTCCCATCACGACTTACCAGGTCGTGACGAATATGTGTTAGGACAAAATTGCACCCGTTTGACCTCGAGTCGCACAGGTGGGGCTCGTCAGACCCAGTAGTACTACCCAAAATTTCCCCGCTATTCAATATTAACAATCCGAAAGTGTGAGGACTTTCCATGGTAAACAACACTATATCAATATTATACACACTCATAAATAAAAGCGTTTGTGATCAACAGTATGCTATCTCCCCCAAAAGAGATTATGTAAAATGAGTGGGGCAAGAACTCACCTGGTACGCGCAAAAATTAACTTAGAGCTTAACTTGAAAGAAAGAAGGAAAGACAACCTTCAAAGGTCACCTAGAATACAAGAGTACATAAGTACGTGTACACAAAATCAACATGAAACCCTAAGTGCTCTACAAACCAAGGAACTCAAGGTTTAAGAAAGACAAGACACATTTGACCCAGTTGACCCGTTTGACCCGTTGGTGACATTATAGGTGATAACTCGTTAATACTAACACAACAGTATATCATACATGATCAACATACAACTTGATTACATATAGCACATCATTAACCACATGTACTACCTAGATCATCATACAACTAGATATCATACAAGTCATGCGAATCACAACAGGCCAAAATAGGTGACAAACCAAATCAACATCCCTATAACCTAAACAACACATTTAATCACCTTAGAAACCATCCATGAACACACTAGCATGATCCTAATATCCCAAACATGCTCAAATCATCCAATTCAAGGATTTGTACAATTAAAGTTTCCCTTTTGGGAAAGTTCATCCCAACTTCATCAAACTCACACTACATTCATGAATTCATCAATTATATACCAATTCAAGTCCATGACAACATCTAAACATGATCAACAACACCTAATCATCATGATTCATCAACATTCAACACCAAAGTTACTATTTTTAGCAATGTATGAACTATAACACATCTTCTTGATTTTCAATTGTTCATATCATCAACCTAGCATCTAATCATCATCACAAACACATCCATAACATTCATACATCATCCAATCATCAATTCATGCAAAATAAAGTTACTATTATTAGTAACCTATGAACAATGTATCAAAATCGTAGCTTTCTTGCATAATCGACGTTAACTAGCATATATACAATCCAACTAACATCATTACAACATCAAACAACCAACATTCAACATCCAATTTGATCCAAACTCGCCTCAAACACACGGCCAAGATGATCATATGAACAAACAACCAAAATCCAAACTTTCTTGCATACTTGACGTTAATTACATGTAATCTATCTAACAAACACATTAACATCAACAAACAACATGTAATCGACCTCCAAATCACCAAAATCGAACCTACCATTCGGCCATAGTCAAATACATGAAAGGAACACCAAAAACTAACCTTTAATCGTGTAATGGCTTGTATTTGATGCTTGCTAACTTGTTGTAATGCTTGAACTCAATCAAATCGATGTTTAATTGGATGATCTTGGCCGAAATCGCAAGGGAGAGGGAGAGGGAGGTTGCGGCCGATTATGGGGAGGTTAGGGTTTGGGATTTTGGTTTTTGATTTAATTTTATTAATGATAATTACCCTTTTAACCCTCATAATTTGTATTTTATAAAAATTAAGCTTTTTGAATAGTTTTTAAATAGTTTTTAACTACTAAACACAATTATTATTAATCACAAATAACAATCATGCATAATTCCCATTTATCACAAACACACGAAATAAATATGCACGTTTTCACGTTACGCGATAAAATTACAGTTAACATTCAAATCACATAAGCATAACTTAATAATCACATTGTTAACTTAATTATCATCAATTTAACATTACTTATTATTGTTAAGTCACCAACGTTCAATGACAACTAGTGTGTGTGCACGACACGTGTATGCAAGACTTAACGGAACAAACGGAGTTTGGTAACGGAAAATTACCGGATGTCACATTATCCCAATGTTGAAAGAATTTTCGTCCCGAAAATTGCGTTACATGGTGAGTGTTCCATCACTGGTCTACTGCATTGGCACAAGGAAATCGACATCGTGTGAGTTTTGGATGAGTTGTCACATCATCCCCATGTTGAAAGAAATTTCGTCCCGAAATTTAATTAGTACCTTCGCCGGCTGGCATCGTCCTTTCGAATAGCTGAGGATACTTAAGCTTCATTTGGTCTTCACGTTCCCATGTGAATTCTGGTCCACGTCTCGAGTTCCAACGAACTTTGACAATGGGTATCTTGCTTTGCTTAAGCGTTTTCACCTCACGATCCATCACTTTGACAGGTTCCTCAATGAAACGTAATTGTTCATCTACTTGAACTTCTTCCAGTGATACAACCATCGTTTCATCCGTTAAACATTTCTTTAGATTTGAAACATGGAATACATCATGGATTCCACTCAATGAATCAGGTAAGGCTAGTCGATAAGCTACTGGACCTATTCTTTCCACTATCTCAAATGGTCCAACATATCTCGGATTTAGCTTTCCTCGCTTACCAAACCGAACTACGCCTTTCCACGGTGAGACTTTTAATAAAACCTTGTCACCAACTTGAAATTCCAAAGGTTTTCGTCATTTGTCAGCATAGCTTTTCTGTCTGTCTCGCGCTGCGGCCATGCGGTTTCTTATTTGGACAATCTTCTCAGTTGTCTCGTGTACTAACTCAGGACCCGTTAATTGACTATCACTAATTTCAGCCCAGCAAACTGGCGATCTACACTTTCTCCCATATAAAGCTTCAAAAGGTGTTGCCTTTATGCTAGTGTGATAACTGTTGTTGTAAGAAATTCACCAATGGTAGGTGAACTTCCCAGTTATTCCCGAAGTCAATCACACAAGCACGTAACATGTCCTCCAAAGTCTGTATAGTACGCTCGCTTTGACCATCAGTCTGTGGATGATAAGCAGTACTCATATCCAATCGCGTACCTAAAGATTTCTACAGTGATTGCCAGAAGTGTGATGTGAAGCGAGAGTCGCGATCAGAAATGATTGAGATCCGTACTCCATGCCTCGAAACGATCTCCTTCAAATAGAGTCCAGTTAATTTCTCCATCTTGTCTGTTTCCTTTATCGCTAGGAAATGAGCAGACTTTGTTAATCTATCCACGATAACCCATATTGTATCACAACCCCGTAGAAGTACGAGGTAACTTAGTAATAAAATCCATTGATATTTGATCCCACTTCCACATAGGGATCTCGGGTTGTTGTAGTAGACCAGATGGTTTCTGATACTCCACTTTAACCTTCGAGCAGGTCAAACACTTGCTCACATAAGTAGCTACATCTGCTTTCATGTTAGGCCACCAATAGTGCGCCTTCAAATCGTGGTACATCTTGTTAGATCCAGGATGTATAGAATACCTGGACTTGTGAGCCTCACTCATCACCAAGTCTCTCAGGTCTCCGTGTAGAGGTATCCATAGTCTATCCATGAAGTAACGAATCCCATCCGCTTTTACTTCCAATTGTTTTTCCATACCCCTTAACGATTCAGACCCAATGTTTTCTGCTTTCAAAGCTTCTGTTTGAGCCTCTCGGATTTGTTCAGGTAATTGCGTACTAATCGTTAGTTGCAGAGCTCGCACACGTCGAGGTTTAGCAGTCTCTTTTCTACTCAGCGCATCAGCAACTACATTTGCTTTCCCCGGGTGGTACTTAATAGCACAATCATAGTCGTTTAACAATTCCACCCAACGTCTTTGCCTCATGTTCAACTCCTTTTGCTCAAAGATGTGCTGAAGACTCTTGTGATCGGTGTAGATGGTGCATTTGGTACCGTACAAGTAATGTCTCCAGATCTTTAAGGCAAAAACTACAGCACCCAGTTCCAAGTCATGGGTGGTATAGTTCTTCTCATGAATCTTCAATTGTCTAGAGGCATAAGCTATCACTTTATCCCGCTGCATTTGGACGCATCCAAGTCCTTGAATAGAAGCGTCGCAGTAGACTACGAAGTCATCACTACCATCCGGTAACGCTAATATTGGTGCGCTACACAATTTATGTTTCAGCAACTGAAAAGCAGATTCCTGACTCTCACCCCATTTGTATGTTGTTCCCTTGTGAGTCAAGGCTGTGAGAGGTTGTGCAATCTTAGAGAATCCTTCAATGAATCGTCGATAATATCCCGCTAATCCAAGGAATTGTCGTATCTCACTCGGTGTCTTAGGAACAGACCAATTCTTTATCGCTTCAATCTTAGTAGGATCAACATGTATTCCCTTCTCGTTGACAATATGACCCAAGAATTGTACCTCACGTATCCAGAAATCACACTTAGAAAACTTTGCGTACAGTTGTTCCTTTCTAAGTAATTCCAAGATTAAACGTAAGTGCTTCTCATGTTCTTCCTCGGTCTTGAGTATATCAGTATGTCATCAATAAAGACGATAACAAACTGATCAAGATAGGGTTTGCACACGCGATTCATGAGGTCCATGAATACTGCTGGTGCATTCGTCAACCCAAATGGCATGACCAAAAATTCATAATGACCATATCGTGTACGGAAAGCAGTCTTCGAGATGTCCTCTTCTCGAACTCTCAGCTGATGATACCCAGACCTCAGATCAATCTTAGAGTAATAGCTTGATCCTTGCAGTTGATCAAACAAATCATCGATACGAGGTAAGGGATATCTATTCTTGATAGTAACCTTGTTCAGTTCCCTATAGTCAATGCACATTCGAAAGGTACCATCCTTCTTCTTCACAAATAGAACTGGCGCTCCCCAGGGCGACGAACTCGGTCGGATGAACCCTTTATCCAACAACTCTTGTAGTTGGGCAGATAATTCCTGCAGTTCGTCCGGAGCTAACCGGTACGGTGCTCTCGCAATTGGAGCGGCTCCTGGAGTCAACTCAATCTGGAATTCAACTTGACGATTAGGCGGTAATCCAGGAAGGTCTTCCGGAAACACCTCAGGAAACTCACGAACTACGGGGATATCCTCTATCTTCTTTTCCTCAGTCTGTTTATCTGTGACGAGTGCCAATATGGCTAGTCGACCCTTTCGTAACAACTTCTGTGCTTTCATAAACGAGATGATGCCTATCACCGCACCACTCCTATCACCTCTGACCGTAAGGACTTCTTCACCAAGGGGAATCCGTATGATCTTCTCGTGGCATATGACTTCTGCTTGTTTATCGGAAAGCCAATCCATGCCTACTACCACATCGAAACTTCCTAGTGTAACAGGCATGAGATCTATGGTGAATGTATGACCAGCAAGCTCTATCTTGCAGTCTCTAAGAATATGCGTTACGTGAATCTGTGTACCGTCAGCTAACTCTACGGTGTATTTAGATTCTAAGGCTGAGGGCATATCACTTAAAAGATTACAGAACCTAGTGGACACGATACTTCTATCGGCTCCGGAATCGATTAATACGGTAGCAAAACAACCATTAACCGAAAATTTACCAGTTACTGTTGTAGGATCGTTTAGAGCCTCACCTGAGCCAATGACGAAGGCTCTTCCTTTGGCTCCATTGTTGTTTCCACCATTGTTGTTTCCATTACCATTGTTGTTGTTATTGTTGTTGCCATTGTTATTGTTGCTGTTGTTCTCATTGTTGTTGTTGCCGTTACCATTCCTCTTAAGCTGGGGACAGTTGCATTTATAATGGCCTTCTTTTCCGCACTCAAAACAACCTTTCGGAGTTTCTTGTGATTGTTGAGGCTTCTTCATCAGTTCACCCCGGCAGTCTTTGGCCGCATTCCCAACTTTACCACAGCGTTGGCATCAGAAGTTGTCACACCTGCCGGTGTGATGGTAGTTGCATCGATTGCACTTAGGACTTTTCCCCACATAGCCTCCTTGTCCCTGCGATGCCGAGGATGGCTGATTGGAATTTCGGTTGTTATCAAACCTCCTTTGTTGCTGTGGATGCTGATGCTGTTGAGTGTGCTGTTGTTGCTGCTGATGTTGCTGAGATTGGTGTAAACCTCGATCTCAGATTCCTTCCATCTTTAATTGCCAGAAAGCCTCCAACTTCTGGACTTCATCCAGTTCTTCCTCCGATTCTACTTCTGGTTCTTCCTCATTAGGGTCTTCCCCAAAGGTGCAGGGGCTTCAACAACCTGAAGTGCTGCTAGTTGTGCCTCTAGATCAGCAAACCTATCATCGATCACTATGTTATGGTGATCTTGTGCGTCCATGCGCCCACTAAGTGCTACCACGTTGCCTGCCAGCGTATGATGTCCACCAATGGCCATCGAAAGTCGCTCCTGAAGTGTATCTACCTGGTAACGCAGCTGACGCATCTCAGATCGTAATGCAGAGTTCTCATCAGTGAGTCCTCTAATCCGCTGTCGCTCTGTGTCCAGTGTGGCTACTAGGGCTGCAAATGCCTGCTCCAGAGGGATGCTCAAAGTAGGAAGTGTAGGCAAAGTAGAGGCGGCTGATGACCTAGTCCTAGGTCGTGTAGGTGCTACTGGTGGTACGCGTTCTCTATAAGCCATACGGTTTATGTAAGTGGGGTAGAAATCCCAGTTACGCGGAGGATCGAGCTCAGGAGGTATGAAAGGCTGATCCCAGTCTATCTCGCTAGGAGGATAAGGATGTCGTGGCCAGTTAAATCCCCTATCAGGTACAGGAGACGTAGGAGGAGACTCAGATCATGCAGGTCTCTTGCCTAAATTCCTGGACGACGATGCCATGCTGCGAAGTACGTGTTGCGTATGCCAATGAGTATACAGTAAGGATAGTAAACGATGAGTAACTAACAACTATGCGGTTATAGTCTAGTGTGTGTATGCAACCTAGTTCCCTATAACCAATGGCTCTGATACCAATCTGTCACACCCTCAAAATCTGCGAGCGGGGTTTTACCACGAGGCGCGTGACATACCAGGATCTCAGCCATTAGTTACCAAGAACGACTCTATATGATTAATAAACAAAACCAGAGTTAACGTTTAAAATACTGCGGAAGCGTTTTTAAAACAGAAAACCCAAAACAAGTAGTATGTAAAGAGAATGCGCAAAACATACGCGCCCCAGACACAAATGTTTAATATGAAAATAATCCCAAATTTGTAAACAAACAAATGTAAACAACTCAACGATGCTGGTGTGCGTGCTCCTAGGCAACTGGCAACCTTAACCTGAGAATAGCATACTAAACAAGTCAACACATGGTTGGTGAGTTCAAGAGTTTGCGTTAAAATATAAACCAATCAACAGTTTCCAAAGCATAAGTAGTGTATTACAATAGATAGCTAGTCTATTAACATAAAAATATTAATCATAGTGATTTCGCGATCGAAGCTGACTGTGTTACGTTTGTTGCCTCCCGTCACGACTTACCAGGTCGTGACGAATATGTGTTAGGACAAAATTGCACCCGTTTGAACTCGAGTCGCACAGGTGGGGCTCGTCAGACCCAGTAGTACTACCCAAAATTTCCCCGCTATTCAATATTAACAATCCGAAAGTGTGAGGACTTTCCATGGTAAACAACACTATATCAATATTATACACACTCATAAATAAAAGCGTTTGTGATCAACAGTATGCTATCTTCCCCAAAAGAGATTATGTAAAATGAGTGGGGCAAGAACTCACCTGGTACGCGCAAAAATTAACTTAGAGCTCAACTTGAAAGAAAGAAGGAAAGACAACCTTCAAAGGTCACCTAGAATACAAGAGTACATAAGTACGTGTACACAAAATCAACATGAAACCCTAAGTGCTCTACAAACCAAGGAACTCAAGGTTTAAGAAAGACAAGACACATTTGACCCAGTTGACCCGTTTGACCCGTTGGTGACATTATAGGTGATAACTCGTTAATACTAACACAACAGTATATCATACATGATCAACATACAACTTGATTACATATAGCACATGTACTACCTAGATCATCATACAACTAGATATCATACAAGTCATGCGAATCACAACAGGCCAAAACAGGTGACAACCAAATCAACATCCCTATAACCTAAACAACACATTTAATCACCTTAGAAAACCATCCATGAACACACTAGCATGATCCTAATATCCCAAACATGCTCAAATCATCCAATTCAAGGATTTGTACAATTAAAGTTTCCCTTTTGGGAAAGTTCATCCCAACTTCATCAAACTCACACTACCATTCATGAATTCATCAATTATATACCAATTCAAGTCCATGACAACATCTAAACATGATCAACAACACCTAATCATCATGATTCATCAACATTCAACACCAAAAGTTACTATTTTTAGCAATGTATGAACTATAACACATCTTCTTGATTTTCAATTGTTCATATCATCAACCTAGCATCTAATCATCATCACAAACACATCCATAACATTCATACATCATCCAATCATCAATTCATGCAAAATAAAGTTACTATTATTAGTAACCTATGAACAATGTATCAAAATCGTAGCTTTCTTGCATAATCGACGTTAACTAGCATATATACAATCCAACTAACATCATTACAACATCAAACAACCAACATTCAACATCCAATTTGATCCAAACTCGCCTCAAACTCACGGCCAAGATGATCATATGAACAAACAACCAAAATCCAAACTTTCTTGCATACTTAACGTTAATTACATGTAATCTATCTAACAAACACATTAACATCAACAAACAACATGTAATCGACCTCCAAATCACCAAAATCGAACCTACCATTCGGCCATAGTCAAATACATGAAAGGAACACCAAAACTAACCTTTAATCGTGTAATGGCTTGTATTTGATGCTTGCTAACTTGTTGTAATGCTTGAACTCAATCAAATCGATGTTTAATTGGATGATCTTGGCCGAAATCGCAAGGGAGAGGGAGAGGGAGGTCGCGGCCGATTATGGGAGGTTAGGGTTTGGGATTTTGGTTTTTGATTTAATTTTATTAATGATAATTACCCTTTAACCCTCATAATTTGTATTTTATAAAAATTAAGCTTTTGAATAGTTTTTAAATAGTTTTTAACTACTAAACACAATTATTATTAATCACAAATAACAATCATGCATAATTCCCATTTATCACAAAACACACGAAATAAATATGCACGTTTTCACGTTACGCGATAAAATTACAGTTAACATTCAAATCACATAAGCATAACTTAATAATCACATTGTTAACTTAATTATCATCAATTTAACATTACTGATTATTGTTAAGTCACCAACATTCAATGACAACTAGTGTGTGTGCACGACACGTGTATGCAAGACTTAACGGAACAAACGGAGTTTGGTAACGGAAAATTACTGGATGTCACACTATCAATATAAGAATAAACGAAGTTAATTATTTAAATACTTTGAGCTACACGATATGACAAAAAGTACTATGTGATGAGGGTGGGAAGAAGGTTGAGAATGCACAACAAAAGATAATGTGTCAATCTAGTTATTCTTTTATTACATTGTATAGATATAAATATACAAACTTTCATTTATTCTTAGTTTTTCTTAAATTTTGTTGACTTTTACGAGGATGCATAAAAGAAATAGAAAGAAACATCAACCTTATGGTAAACACCATTCAAAATTCAAACCTAGATGTGAAAACATTGTATGAATGTAAAATCTAAAACTATAACATTGAATTGAAAAATATAGTACAACACAATGTCAAACACAGTTGAAAATGTTAGAAATGGATGTCATATATATAACATAGTCATTGCATGATATTAGTTTCCTTTCTTCACTCAGAATGTTATATAACCACCATATTAATACAAAGTAAGTGTAACATAAGTTTTGGTAATCATGTTTATATTTTAATTTGCAATCAAAGAGTATATTTATAACATATGAACTTTCACATGACTACTTGTAGCATGTTTTATCTTTCCCTTCTTGAAAATAAACATGCACAAACAATTACCGATTCATCACACCTTCACTTGTATGTACCAAATATTTGCAATGCTATATGAAGGTACAAATAAGATTTAAAATTGAAAACTAATTGTAGAATTAATACAAGTACACCTCTTCTTATATATACTATTTCAACTACATAATTGATACATTAAAAAAAACACCAGAAGCATAATTTTCAAAGAGGTAAAGTTATCAAGTTAGAATGAAAAACCTAAATGTATAACTGACACTTAATAATTTCCATTGGGTCACCATACCAAATAGACATTTTTTTCGACTTCAAACTCTTCTTACCAATGTCTTCATCATCAACATCTTCATCTTTATTTTCTGCATTTTTTGTTTCTTCTTGTCACACCCTCAAAATCCACGTGCGGGGTTTTACCGCTAGGCGTGTGACATACCAGAATCTCAGTCATTAGTTACTTAGAACGACTCTATATGAACAAACATTCAAAATCAGAGTTTAAATTTAAAATATGCGGAAGCGTTTAATAAACCAGAAAGACCAAAGTAAAGCAATATAATGTAAAATGCGCAAACACACGCGCCCAAAGTAATACCAACAAATACTTAAATGTTTAATAACTAAACCAAAACAAAGTTTCAATCATGCTGACAACTACAATGATGCTAATCCGTGCACGTGCTCCTAGGCAATGGTAAGCTCAACCTGAGAATAGCAAACTAAAAGAGTTAACACAATGGTTGGTGAGTTCAAGAGTTTGCGTTAAACATAAATCAGTAATAGTTGAATAATATAAGAAGTGCATTGAAATAGATAGTTAGTCTATATCCATAAGTGATAATCATAGTGATTTCGCAATTGAAGCTGACTGTGTTTCGTCGGTTGCCTCCCGTCACGACTTACCAGGTCGTGACGATGTTTTTGTTAGGACAAAATTGCACCCGTTTGACCTCGAGTCGCACAGGTGGGGCTCGTCAGACCTAGTAGTACTACCCAAGTTTTCCCGCTAAATAACATTATTAACAATCCGAAAGTGTGAGGACTTCATGGTATTCAGCACTATATCATACTATACACAACTCATATAAAGTAAGCGTTTGTAAAACCAGTATGCTATCTCCCCCAAAAGAGAGTATGAAAAAGAGTAGGGCATGAACTCACCTGGTGTGCACAATAAAGACTTAAGAGCTTAACTTGAAAGAAAGAGTGGAAAGGCAATCTTCAGAGGTCACCTAGAACACGCAAGTACATAAGTACGTGTACACAGAATCATGATGAAACCCTAAGTGCTCTATAAACCAAAGAACTCAAGGTTTTGGAAAAACAGAACACATTGACCCAGTTGACCCGTTTGACCCGCTGGTGACATTATAGGTGAAAATCCATTTAAATCAAATATACGGTTCATCACACATGATTATCATGCAAGTTGTTCACATATATCACTTCATTAACCACATGTACTTCCTAGATCATCATAAAACCAGATTTTCATACAAGTCATGCGAATCTCAAATAATCATCATGTTCAACATAATTCTATCATAACCCATGCATCATACACAGAATCAAATCATGCCATGTGAAGCCACTCACGACTTCACACCCTAAACCCAGCCAATCCTACAAAGTAGGGGCCTCAGATTCGCACGCGTGTATAACCATCATCACATTATTCCACAGAGTCCACATCAACCAAAATGTGCAACCATGATCTATTACAACCCAAATAATAGTCCTATCAATACCCATATGACCCACCATCATGTATACCCACAAAGAGACCAAATCTTTCAATTGACCAACTAAGCATTCATACAACCCAAAAAATGCATTCTACCACATTAGAAATCATTCATGAACATGCTAACATGATCCTAAAGTCACAAACATGCCCAAATCATCATATTCAAGATTTTGTGCAAATAAAGTTTCTCTTTTGGGAAGGTGCATCCCAAAACCTATCTAACACCCAATGCATTCATGATTTCATTAACAATATACCAATTCAAACTCATGCTATCATCTAGACATGTTCTACACATCAAATCATCATGATTCATCATTCTTCAAAACCAAAAGTTTCTACTTTTGGTAATACATGAACTACACATCCATTCTTAGGTTTCTAGCATCAACATCATCATTCTAACATCCCCATAACATGGTAAACACTTTAACAACATCAATTCATCATCCAATCATCATATTCATGCAAATAAAGTTACTATTATTAGTAACCTATGAACAACGCAACAAAATCAAAGCTTTCTTGCATAATCAACGTAAACTAGCATCAATATAACCTAACTAACATCATAACATCAACAAACAACCAAGAATCGACCTTCACTTGCAGATTTCGAACACCAACCTTCGGCCATAACCAAAATACATGAAAAAAAACACCAAAAGCTAACCTTTAAACGTGTAATGGCTTGTACTTGATGTTTCCAACGTGTTTTATAACTTGGAATCGATCAAATCCGTGGGTTACTTGCTTGTTCAAGGCTGGAATCGAAGTGTGGGTGTGTGTGGAGGTCGATCGCGGCCGAATGGGTGCATTAGGGTTAGAGTTTTGTATTTTGTAACTTAATTTAGTGTATTTACCATTTAAACCTTGTAATTTGTATTTTATAAAAAGACAACTCTTTTAAACACTTTTCAAATGGTTTTTAATTAAATTAATAAACATATAAACTAATAATAACAATTATATGCACAATCTTTATAAAATACAGAATATACGAATTAAATACACACGTTGCCACGCTACGCGATAAAATTCACAATTAATATTTAAATCACGTAATCACCACTAATAACCAACATAGCTAGTTAAATAATTATTTGTTTATCATTACCAATCATTATTAAGTCACCAACGTTTAACGATAACTAGTGTGTGCTCACGACACGTGTATGCAAAACTTAACGGAACTAACGGAGTTTAGTAACGGAAAATTACCGGATGTCACATTATCCCCATGTTGAAAGAATTTTCGTCCTGAAAATTGCGTTACATGGGGTGTTCCATCACTGGTCTATTGCATTGGCACAAAGTAATCCGGTGAGTTCTGGGTGAGTTGTCACATCATCCCCATGTTGAAAGAAATTTCGTCCCGAAATTTAAATCAATACCTTCGCCGGCTGGCATCGTCTTTTCGAATAGCTGAGGGTACTTAAGCTTCATCTGGTCCTCACGTTCCCACGTGAATTCCAGTCCACGTCTCAAGTTCCAACGAACCTTGAGTATGGGTATGTTGCTTTTTTTAAGTGTCTTTACCTCACTATCCATCACCTCGACTGGTTCCTCAATGAAGCGTAATTGTTCATCTACTTGGACTTCCTCAAGTGGTACTACCATTGTTTAGTCGGTTAAGCTCTTTTTTAGATTTAAAACATGGAATACGTCATGGATTCCACTCAATGAATCAGGTAGGACTAGTCGATAGGCCACTGGACCTATTCTTTCCAATATCTCAAACGGTCCAACGTATCTAGGATTTAGCTTTCCTCTTTTACCAAACCGAATCACGCTTTTCCATGGTGAGACTTTCAATAAGACTTTGTCACCAACTTGGAACTCTAGAGGTTTCCGTCGCTTATCAGCATAACTTTTCTTTCTATCGCGCGCTGCAGCCATATGGTTCCTTATTTGTACAATCTTCTCAGTCGTCTCGTGTACCAACTTAGGACCCGTTAGCTGGCTATCACCAATTTCAGCCCAACAAACTGGTGATCTAAATTTTCGCCCATACAAAGCTTCAAAAGGTGTTACCTTTATGCTAGTGTGATAACTGTTGTTGTAAGAAAATTCCACCAATGGTAGGTGAACTTCCCAGTTATTCCCGAAGTCAATCACACAAGCTCGTAGCATGTCTTCTAGTGTCTGTATAGTACGCTCACTTTGACCATCGATTTGCGGGTGATAAGCAGTACTCATGTCTAACCGCGTACCTAAAGATCTCTGTAACGACTGCCAGAAGTGCGATGTAAAACGGGCATCGCGGTCGAAAATGATTGAAACCGGTACACCATGTCTTGAAACTATCTCCTTCAAATAAAGTCAGGTTAATTTCTCCATTTTGTCTGTTTCCCTTATTGCCAAGAAATGAGCAGACTTCGTTAATCGGTCTACGATAACCCATATTGTGTCACAACCAGTAGGAGTCCGTGGTAGTTTGGTAATGAAATCCATTGAGATCCGTTCCCACTTCCACATAGGGATCTCAGGTTGTTGTGATAGCCCAGATGGTTTCTGATACTTCACTTTTACCTTTAAGCAGGTCAGACACTTGCTCACATATGTAGCTACATCCGCCTTCATGTTAGGCCACCAGTAGTGCGCCTTCAGATCATGATACATCTTGTCGGATCCAGGATGTATAGAGTACTTAGACTTGTGTGCCTCACTCATAACCAAGTCTCTCAGATTTCCATGCAAAGGTACCCAAAGTCTGTCATGAAGTAACGAATTCCATCCTAACTTCCAATTGTTTTTCCATTCCCCTTAACGATTCAGAGCCAATGTTTTCTGCTATCAAAGCTTCTGTCTGAGCCTCTCGGATTTGTTCAGGTAACTGTGTGCTAATGGTAAGTTGCAAAGCTCACACACGTCGAGGCTTAGCAGTTTCTTTCCTACTCAGCGCGTCAGCAACTACATTTGCTTTCCCCGGATGGTATCTGATGGCACAATCATAGTCGTTCAGTAGCTCTACCCAACGTCTTTGCCTCATGTTCAATTCCTTTTGCTCAAAGATATGCTGAAGACTCTTGTGATCGGTGTAAATAGTGCATTTGGTACCGTACAAGTAGTGTCTCTAGATCTTTAAGGCAAAAACTACCGCACTCAGCTCCAAATCATGGGTGGTATAGTTCTTCTCATGAACCTTTAGTTGTCTAGAGGTGTAAGCTATCACCTTATCCCATTGCATCAATACACACCCAAGTCCTTGAATGGAAGCGTCACAATAGACTGCGAAATCGTCACTTCCTTTTGGTAACGCTAATATCGGTGCGCTACACAGTTTTTGTTTCAGCAACTGGAAAGCAGATTCCTGACTCTCGCCCCATTTATACGTCGTTCCCTTATGAGTCAAAGCTGTGAGGGGTTGAGCAATCTTAGAAAATCCTTCGATGAACCGTCGATAGTATCCTGCCAGTCCAAGAAACTGTCGTATCTCACTTGGCGTCTTAGGAACCGACCAATTCTCTATCGCTTCAATTTTTGTCGGATCAACATGTATTCCTTTCTCGTTAACAATATGACCCAAGAATTGCACTTCGCGTATCCAGAAATCACACTTAGAAAATTTGGCGTACAGTTGTTCTTTTCTAAGTAATTCCAAGATTAACCGTAGGTGCTCTCCATGTTCTTCCTCAGTCCTTGAGTAAATCAATATGTCATCGATAAAGACAATAACAAAATGATCAAGATAGGGTTTGCACACGTGACTCATGAGGTCCATGAATACCGCTGGTGTATTCGTCAACCCGAATGGCATGACCAAGAACTCGTAATGACCGTAATGTGTACGAAAGGCAGTCTTCGAGATGTCCTCCTCTCGAACTCTCAGCTGATGATACCCAGACCTCAGGTCAATCTTAGAATAATAGCTTGATACTTGCAGTTGATCAAACAAATCATCTATACGAGGTAACGGGTATTCATTCTTGATCGTAACCTTGTTCAGTTCCCTATAGTCAATGCACATTCGAAATGTACCATCCTTCTTCTTGGCAAATAGAACTGGCGCTCCCCAGGGCGACAAACTGGGTCGGATAAATCCTTTATCCAATAGTTCTTGGAGTTGAGCAGATAATTCTTGTAGTTCGTTCGGAGCTAACCGGTAAGGTGCTCTCGCGATTGGAGCGGCTCCTGAAGTCAGATCAATCTGGAACTCAACTTGCCGATGAGGTGGTAGTCCAGGCAGATCCTCTGGGAACACCTCGGGAAAGTCACGAACCACGAGGACCATCTCTATCTACTTTTCCTCTGTCTGTTTGTCTGTGACAAGTGCCAATATGGCCAGACGACCTCTCCGTAGCAACTTCTGTGCCTTTATGAACGAGATGATGCCCATCACTGCACCACTCCTATCGCCTTGGACCGAGAGAATTTCTTCACCGTTAGGAATCCGTATAACCTTCTCGTGACATATGACTTCCGCTTGCTTGTCGGAAAGCCAATCCATGCCGACTACTACATCGAAGCTCCCAAGTGTGATAGGCATGAGATCTATGTCGAAGGTATGACCAGCAAGTTCTATCTTGCAGCCTCAAAGGATATGTGTCACGTGAATCTGTTTACCATCTGCTAACTCTACGGTGTACTTAGATTCTAATGTTGAAGGCATATCACTTAAAAGACTACTAAACTTAGTGGAAATAAAGCTTCTATCAGCTCCAGTATCAAATAATACGGTAGCAAAACGACCATTAACCGAAAATTTACCAGTTACAGTTGTAGGGTCATTTAGAGCCTCACCTGAGCTAATGACGAAGGCTCTTCCTTTGGCTCCATTGTTATTGCCACCATTGTCGTTGCCATTTCCGGTGTTGTTGTTGTTCCTGTTGTTGTTATTGTCATTGTTGTTCCCGCCATTTCCATTCCTCCTAAGTTGTGGACAATTGCGTCTGTAATGGCCTTCTTTTCCGCACTCGAAACAACCTTTTGGAGTTTCTTGAGATTGCTGAGGCTTCTTCATCAATTCACCACGGCAATCCTTCACTGCTTGTCCAACTTTACCACTACGCTTCCATCGGAAATTATCACACCTGCCTGTGTGGTGGTAATTGCATCGGTTGCATTTGGGATTTTTCCTACATAGCCTCCTTGTCCCTGTGGTGTTGAAGATGACTGATTATAGTTACGATTGTTATCGAACTTTCTTTGCTGTTGGGAGGTTGGTGCTTCTGAACGTACTGTTTTTGTTGTTGTTGTGGGTTGGAGGATGAGCCTTTATCACCAGTATTCTCCCACTTACGTTTTGTTATCGGTACGCTAGCCCTGAGCCCCGCTTGGGTAATCTTCCCTGCTCTAACCGCCTGGTCGGTCAACCTATAGGCCAACCGGATAGCCTACTGTATAGTGTCAGGATGGAAGCATCACCATGCTCTGAATCTCGGGCACTAGTCCACGTATGTAATGCTCAATCCTTTGTGCATCTCATTAACCATCCCTGGGCATAGTGTGGCCAACTCATAGACCGTGTAGTATAGGCCTCAATCTCGAAACCTTGCATCTTAAGCTGCCAAAACTCAATTTCCAACTTCTGTACTTCATCACGGGGGTAAACTCCTCCGTCATCATTGCTTTGAATTCAGCCCAAGGTAAGTCATTAGCCATATCCTGGCCCAACATGTGCACCTGGGCATTCCACCATGAGAAAGTTGCGCCTTCAAGTGTTCCAGTCGCGAACTTCACTTGGTCAGCTGGCGGACAGTTACACTTTGCGAAAACAGATTCTGTCTTCTCAAACCATCTCACTAGTCCCACAGCTCCTTCAGTCCCGCTGTAGGTATGGGGCTTGCAATCCATAAAGGATTTGTAGGTACAAGGTGGGGGTCCTGTTTCGACAAACCAAACATTAGTTGAGTTTCCTAGACGAGCAGCCAGGATAATCGGTTAAGTCACTTTTATCATTTACCTGTTGGCTGTCCAGTTTGGGCAGCAGCCACTGCCGCCTGTACATGCTCGTTAATCAGAGCAGCCAACTCAGCAGGAGTCATGTTGATAGCACCAGCCCCACGTCCACCGGCACCATGTCCACCGGTACCACGTACACGACCATGTCCACGTCCTCTACCGCGTCCATCCATATTTCACTTTACATTCACAAATACAATAGTGAGTAACATCCAACACATTAATCCCACTAAAGTATGGTAAATAGTAAGAAATAATGAATTTGTCACAACCACAACATTTATAACAAAATAATAACAAAAGATAAATAAATTGTAAATGGTTCACAAAATATTTCATCAATGTTGAAATTTTTGGTTTTCAGTTGGGTGGGAAACAACCCTTCCCACATAGGTTTCAAAAGGAAATAAACACTATATAGTCCAAGTCATATAAAAGTAGAATCAGTCCAACACGTCAGATCCGTCTCTGTCCTCATCCATCTCTGCTGGTTCTTCTTCGGGGGCTTCCTTCGGTTCCTCTTCCGGGTCTTCCTCATCAGGGTCTGCCAAAGGTGCAGGGGCTTCACAATCTGAAGTGCTGCTAGCTGTGCCTCTAGATCAGCAAACCTATCATCGATCACTATGTTATGGTGATCCTGCACGTCCATGCACCCAGTAAGTGCTACAACGTTGCCTGCCAGGGTATGATGTCCACCAATGGCCATCGAGAGTCGCTCCTGAAGCGTCTCTACCTGATAGCGCAACTGTCTCATCTCAGATCGTAAGGCAGAGTTCTCATCAGTGAGTCCTTGGATACGTTGTCGCTCTGTTTCCAGTGTGGCTACTAGGGCTGCAAATGCCTACTCTAGAGGGATGTCCAAGGTAGGAAGAGTAGGCAATGCAGAGGCTGTCAATGACCTAGTCCTAGGTCAGGTAGAAGCTACAAGTGGTACACGCTCTCTATAAGCCATACGGTTTATGTAGGTGGGGTAGAAATCCCAGTTCCTCGGAGGATCGAGCTCAGGCGGTATGAAAGGCTGATCCCAGTCTATCTCTCTAGGAGGATAAGGATGCCAGGGCCAGTTAAATCCCCTATCAGGTACGGGAGAAGTAGGAGGTGACTCAGATAGCGTCGGTCTCTTGCCCAAATCACGGGATGACGATGCCATGCTGCGAAGTACGTGTTGCGTATGCCAATGAGTATACAGTAAAGAATAAGTGACAAGTAACTAACAACTGTGCGGTTATAGTCTAGTGTGTGTATGCAACCTAGTTCACTATAACCAATGGCTCTGATACCCATCTATCACACCCTCAAAATCCACGTGCGGGTTTTTACCGCGAGGCGTGTGACATACCAGGATCTCAGTCATTAGTTACTCAGAATGACTCTATATGAACAAACATTTAAAATCAGAGTTTAACTTTAAAATATGCGGAAGCGTTTAATAAACCAGAAAGACCAAAGTAAAGCAATATAATGTAAAATACGCAAACACACGCGCCCAAAGTAATACCAACAAATACTTAAATGTTTAATACCCAAACCAAAACAAAGTTTCAATCATGCTGACAACTACAATGATGCTGACCGTGCACGTGCTCCCAGGCAATGGTAACCTCAACCTGAGAATAGCATACTAAAAGAGTCAATACAATGGTTGGTGAGTTCAAGAGTTTGCGTTAATCATAAATCAGTAATAGTTGCAAAATATAAGAAGTGCATTGAAATAGATAGCTAGTCTATATTCATAAGTGATAATCATAGTGATTTCGCGATTGAAGCTGACTGTGTTTCGTCTGTTGCCTCCCGTCACGACTTACCAGGTCATGACGATGTTTGTGTTAGGACAAAATTGCACCCGTTTGACCTGGAGTCGCACAGGTGGGGCTCGTCAGACCCAGTAGTACTACCCAAGTTTTCCCGCTAAATAACATTATTAACAATCCGAAAGTGTGAGGACTTTCATGGTATTCAGCACTATATCATACTATACATAACTCATATAAAGTAAGCGTTTGTAAAACCAGTATGCTATCTCCCCCAAAAGAGAGTATGAAAAAGAGTGGGGCATGAACTCACCTGGTGTGCACAATAAAGACTTAAGAGCTTAACTTGAAAGAGAGAGTGGAAAGACAACCTTCAGAGGTCACCTAGAACACGCAAGTACATAAGTACGTGTACACAGAATCATGATGAAACCCAAAGTGCTCTATAAACCAAAGAACTCAAGGTTTTGGAAAAACAAAACACACCCAGTTGACCTGTTTGACCCGTTGGTGACATTATAGGTGAAAATCCATTTAAATCAAACATACAGTTCATCACACATGATTATCATGCAAGTTGTTCACATATATCACTTCATTAACCACATGTACTTCCTAGATCATCATAAAACCAGATTTTCATACAAGTTATGCAAATCTCAAATAATCATCATGTTCAACATAATTCTATCATAACCCATGCATCATACACAGAATCAAATCATGCCATGTGAAGCCACTCACGACTTCACATCTTAAACCCTGTCAATCCTACTAAGTAGGGGCCTCAGATTCGCATGCGTGTATAACCATCATCACATTATTCCACAGAGTCCACATCAACCAAAATATGCAACCATGATCTATTACAACCCAAAATAGTCCTATCAATACCATATGACCCACCATCATGTATACCCACAAAGAGACCCAAATCTTTCAATTGACCAACTAAGCATTCATACAACCCAAACAATGCATTCTACACATTAGAAATCATTCATGAACATGCTAACATGATCCTAAAGTCACAAACATGCCCAAATCATCATATTCAAGATTTTGTGCAAATAAAGTTTCCTTTTTGGGAAGGTGCATCCCAAAACCTATCTAACACCCAATGCATTCATGATTTCATTAACAATATACCAATTCAAACTCATGCTATCATCTAGACATGTTCTACACATCAAATCATCATGATTCATCATTCTTCAAAACCAAAAGTTTCTACTTTTGGTAATACATGAACTACACATCCATTCTTAGGTTTCTAGCATTAACATCATCATTCTAACATCCCCATAACATGATAAACACTTTAACAAACATCAATTCATCATCCAATCATCATATTCATGCAAATAAAGTTACTATTATTAGTAACCTATGAACAACGCAACAAAATCAAAGCTTTCTTGCATAATCAACGTAAACTAGCATCAATATACCTAACTAACATCATAACATCAACAAAAACCAAGAATCGACCTTCACTTGCAGATTTCGAACACCAACCTTCGGCCATACCAAAATACATGAAAAAAACACCAAAAGCTAACCTTTAAACGTGTAATGGCTTGTATTTGATGTTTCCAACGTGTTCTATAACTTGGAATCGATCAAATCCGTGGTTACTTGCTTGTTCAAGGCTGGAATCGAAGTGTGGGTGTGTGTGGAGGTCGATCGCGGCCGAATGGGTGCATTAGGGTTAGAGTTTTGTATTTGGTAACTTAATTTAGTGTATTTACCATTTAAACCTTGTAATTTGTATTTTATAAAAATACAACTCTTTTAAACACTTTTTAAATGGTTTTTAATTAAAGTAATAAACATATAAACTAATAATAAAAATTATATGCATAATCTTTACAAAATACAGAATATACGAATTAAATACCTACGGTTGTCACGCTACGCGATAAAATTCACAATTAATATTTAAATCACGTAATCACCACTAATAACCAACATAGCTAGTTAAATAATTATTTGTTTATCATTACCAATCATTATTAAGTCGCCAACGTTCAACGACAACTAGTGTGTGCTCACGACACGTGTATGCAAGACTTAACGGAACTAACGGAGTTTGGTAACGGAAAATTACCGGATGTCACACTTCCCAACCTACAACTAATGAAAAGGAAATTGGCAAAGCTTTTCTTAAGTTAACATTTGAACAATAAAACATACAAAGATAAGATAATCCTAATCCAATTTATATAGATAAAATCATGATCTAATCCATCCAAATCACGAGATGTTAAAATTTTGGAATATTTAAAATTTTTGTTGGATCATTCAACTAAAACTTAGGAATATTTAAAATTTTTGTTGACCAAAAGCATAAATCATATTCATGCTTACATCAATTAAAACTAAATCAAAGTTCATTCTTTCATAAACAAAAACATAAATCTGATGTAAAAAACTAAAATACTAAAGTTTATATTGAAATCAAAATCAAAATCCTTGAATCGTACGGAGCACTGCTACTGTTACAATCGAGATTTGTATATATAAGCATTGAATTGAGACTTTGTGAAAAAGCTGTTGTAATTTAAAACTTGGGGTTTGAATGATATTAAATAGATCAATGCAGGCGTAAAAAAATCGGTGAGTTGAACTTGAAACATAACGTGATTCGGGGTAAATCGAAACCATCATATGCTTGTAAATTTAAAAGGATATGAAATGGTTCATCTTTCCATTTGAAAATTGATATCATGATTTGGGAAAATCGAAACCCTGAATTGATTATTTGAGACCCATGATTTGATGAAATATCTAAAATCGTTTCGGAATAGAAGACGAGTATGGGTTTTTTTTCTCATTTGCATAGGACGAGTGAATTAAAAAACTTTTAATTGCTTGTTTGAATAAGCACGATTAATCCAACACGTATTAGTAATTGGTAAAAGCAGTCAACTATAACTTGCAATCTATTTAAGGGTTTTATACCCTTTGTAATGAGTTTTTTTTCAAAGTAGGGTTGGTAGAAAAATAATTTAACAAAATAAGTATTTTCAAAAATATTTATCAAAATGGTTTTTTAGTGGAAAGTTATTTTTTCTCATTCATAATATGATTGGATAAAAGTACTTTTGTTTTTAATAATGTTATTTAAGTAAAGTTAAAAGAATAAAGTTTCAATAAAATAAAAGCCAATTTAGCATCTGTCATGATTTTGAAAAATGTTTTATAATTCTTTTTTAAAGGTTTTCTTAAAACCTTTTCAATAACATTTTCTTATACAACAATATTAATACTCTTTTATCAGTGCTTTTTTAAAATCTCTTTATAAAATACATGTTCTTATATAGAAAAAATCTTTTTATGGAAGTAAATGGTTTATGTAACTTTTTTAGAATAACAATATATATTATATAATTGTTTTAAACATAAAGTTATATATAGTAATAATCACTTATATATGTATATACATAAAAGATAAAAATAAACATTATATGTATACAACGCTAGTTTCGTATTGCGAGTCGGCTCGATCTCGACATATGAAGCTCGGGCTCAAAACCATTTATTAAATGAGTCGTAAAATGAGTTCGAGCTTGTTTAAGCTAGCTTAGTTAGAGCTTTTAGCGAGTCGGTCCTGAGTGGCTCACGAGATGACGTTACTCGTTTCTCCTCTAATTGTTGTTGTTGTTAGCAACATACATGCCCTCAGTAAGTAATTAAGGATTACATTTATAGTTAGTAAAATAAAAAAATAAACCATTAACTTTTTTTTTGTTTCGTCATGATATTTATATAAAACATTTTTAAAAATGCATTTTTTGTTAAAAATATTTTTTCTTATTACAACTTTTAAGCTACTTAAAAATATTTTTAAAAAAATACATATTTTTAAAAAGAATATAAAAAAACAGATGTGCCTACTTTTGTGTCAAATTGAAACAAAATTATAGATGAAAAAAATTGAAATTTTCTATAAGAAAAGACAATTTAAAATTAAGTCTGAGTGAGTTAAAAAATAAAAATAAGGTTTAAAAAAACTTTCTATTTTTTAATTACGACATATGAACCAAATGGGTTTACAATTTATTAATTAACCTTTGTATTTGACTCTTTTTAAATAATATTATTTTAAAGTGAAATAAATTTAATCAATAGCATTATAGTAAGAAAAAAACACTTTCTTAAATAACCTATTTTAGTAAATAAATTTTATATATACACTATTTTAGGAAAAAAACTCTCTTTGTAATTATAGCAATAGTTGATTTTATTGAAATGAACTATGACTAAAATGAGGATATATACATTTTTAGGAGGAAAATAAAAAAATAAAGGCATAATAAAAGGACACATGCCACTAAAGATAATTTTTTTATTAATAAGTATAGATATAGATATTACAAGGATAAGATGATAATTTCATTCAAAGTGTAAGACACATATACAACATTTTAAGCATAGAGTACAAGTACGTTATGTAATATTTCCACTTTTGCTAACTTATTCTAATTGTTGTTATATAATACACATTATTAATACATTATTTAATAATATGATATCATTTAATTTATTTCATTAATTTTATTTAATTTATAAGATATAAATTGACATTTAAATTTATATTTACTAATTATATTTTTATAACTAAATACAATTTAAATTCAGTATTATTTTATTTAAATATTTAAGTATATAACTTATATATATCTTTATATTATAATAATACCTATATACTAATATTTTTCTAGGGCATATTATGAGTTTAATAATTTAATATTTATCTATATCTTTTATAATAGAAATAAAAAGGATGATAGAATGATAATTTTACATATGGATTAAGACACTCATATGAAAGTTATGTTTAAATTAAAAAAGATTAATCAATTTATTCCATTTATGCCCTTAAAATAAAGTTTAACATAGATGTTTATAATACAAATGCTAAAGCATATACACGTGACCAAACAAAACCGCCATTTACTTTCAATGTCGTTCATTCATTGCGATTGAGCAATAATCCCTCTTCCTATTTCCTTTGCCGGTTGTTAACAACTCAATAACAATCAAAATGGTAATTTTTGGTGACAATCTCTCCGTTAACTTTCTCCAGTCTATGCAAATCACCACCGAAAACTCTTTTCGATTATCACAAAACCCTAAACTACATTCATAAAACAAAACCCCCCTCTTAAAATCTAGGTAATAAATGACTTCCGACCACAAATACCATCCATGTTTTCACTAATCTTGTTGGGATAATATAGTTGTCTTAAAAATTTTTGTAATATACGTAATTGTTTTCTTTCATTCAAATTTTTCAATAATTATATTTTAATTTTTTAATTTACGTCATAACGCACCGAGCCGATACTGACTAAAATCGAATACAAAAAAGATCGCGTAACAGCCGTACCGCCGCAACGCGCTGATATTTCCACTAGTAATACTTATATCGATGAACAATACTAAATAGTAATTGCTTCATTTAGCAATAGTATAGTAAAAATAAAATTAGTCATTACTCTCTTTCAATAAAATAAGTATTTATTAATGCATCATTTGATATAATCATACTATTGAGACAAAGACTTCATCGAGATATATATTAATAAAAGATTAAAACATGCTTATTGTATTTTTATGATTATTTAATTTGTTTCGATACCATGGCATTAGTGATTTGTTTCTATATTAATATCTTTGAGCTATTATAACTCATAATATTCTAGTTTTATCAAACACCATTATATTATAATAATAAAATGAATTCCGATTATTCAAATAGTATGATATGGTAGCGACCCCGCCATTGCAATATTAAAAGTAAAAGTATATTTTAAAGAAACCAATACTTTTAAAATAAATTATATTAAAAATAAACCATTAATTTAATATTGAATGAATCACTTATTATAAGTTGCTTGCCAGATATGCTTATAACAAATTATGATGAGTATCCCCAAGTATTCCCATAGATTGCTCCTTTCGAGCAATAAAAACTACTATAATAATAAATTATTATTACTATTATTATTATATTATTTATGTTATCGACTTTGTTTATTGCAATATGGTGTAGTTTAGCCATCGAGGCGTCCAATGCTAATTTCATACTGTTTAATATTAGGTAAAACGAAAGCGACAAATTCCCCATTAAATATTTAATAACATTTATAGTTTTTTATTATTACTAGTATATTACGTTTGAAGTTCGAATTTTCTTTTTAAACCGAATTCTTGTAAAATTACAAGCTTACTCTTGCCCTATTTTATGATTTTTTTTCGATTGGATAGATATATAAGATTATAACGAGTATATTACATAATACAATGTAAAGTAAATTATATACATTGACTATTTGATATTTTTTTAATAATATTTATTAACCATTCAGTATTAAGGTTAATTTTTACGTATTAAAAAATTATGAATCATTAAAAGGTTCAAACAGCCCCATCCATATAAACAAGAGAATTTCATTTCTCTTTATATTATTTATGACTTAACTTTCGTTGTTTGTTTGTAAACTTAGTTTGTTAACGATTGAAATCCAAAATTTAGATAAATGACTTTACTTGTTTGTTGAAGTTTAAACTCTTTAAGGGAAAGTTGTTCAAACTACTAATTAACTATTGCTAATGAAACATCACCGGCATCTTTGTTTTGTCTATGATTATCGAAGGTTAAATGCAATGTTGTGAAGACCGGATAGACCGGCCGGTCCGACCGGGAATCGGAGGTGTGGCCGAACCGGTTTACATCAATTCGTTTTGGAGGGGTTCGACCAACCGGTTCGTCCTGAATCGGTGATCGGACCGCGAACTGGTCCGGGGTTGAACCGGATTTCGATTTTTTTTTGGATTTTAATGGGTAAAGAAGGAGTGTTAACAAAATTAGTGTGTTGGACATAAGATTATTATTAAGTTTTATATATACTATAAAATGCACACATAAATTACTTATATTGAATTATATATATATTATATATTATTATATATATCTATATATATATATATATAATTATATATATAATACTATATATATAATTATGACGTCCCGTTCTTAATTGGGTCCGACTGGTCCGATCACCAAGCCAGAAAGACGTCCGATTCGACGTCGATCGATTTTGAAAACATTTGTTAAGTCAGTAGCAAAAAAAATACATAAAAATCAAAATTACTTTTATAACTATTTGTCATTGATATGTCATGATGTAGATGGTTGATGACCTGCCGTTAAAATATGCCTGTAACCATTTAGTGAAATATTTACTCACATCATGTTTCCTCATGGACTACTGATAGATTCCACTTTCATTGAAGGATTTCCAATAGATTTGTCTGTTGTTAAAGCCCAATTTCATAATGTCACCGTGATAGAGTGAATGGGATATTCATTTGTGTGCGAGTGTGGGAGCAAAGAAAGGCAATGGTGTGTCGTTGAAAAGAAACAATCAATGAGATGGGGCGGTGAGACGCCCATGACATGTAAATAAAAGTAGATCATGTGTTCAAGTCTTACTCTGAGCAAAATGCTCAGAGTTGAGCCAGGGGATTTTTTCACTAATGGGTTTTCTCTGAGGAGGTTGGGGTGCGATCCCGGCTGGAAAACGGATAGATGAGCCCGATTAAGATAACACCTATCATCCGAAGCAGGGTCGTACATTTGTCGTTCAAAAAAATGAGATGGGGTGGTCAATGGTGGCAAGACGTGTCATGGTGAAATGGTGGCTATAAATATAGAAAAATAATGTATACAACCGATATTAAATAAAGAATTGTAAGAATAACATAAAAATTTACAAATCTTCTATTTTAAATATTATACATAAGATGTATCTTTTATTTTAAGTAGTATACATAAAAGGTATGTAACCACTTATCTACTCTTACTTCTAATTACTAAGAACTACGTACAAGTGCATTAAAAAGTTCTCACATTTTCTTATATGAAATGGAGATCCTGATAAATCACTTACAAGATCTTCTTGAAAAGGGCTTTATCTGCTCCAGTATCTCGTCTTAGGGCGCTCACGTATTATTTATCAAGAAAAATAATGGTAGCATGAGAATGTATATTGATTATAAAGAATAAAATAAGATAATGATAAAAAAAACCAAGATCTGATACCAAAGATTGATGATATGTTCAATAGGTTGTAAGGTGCGAATTGGTTTACCAAGATCGACTTACAATCTAATTATTATCAACTTAAGATTAAGGAAGAGCGTATGCCAAAAATAATTTTCTCACTCGTTTTGGACATTATGAATTTTTATGACGTCCTTCAGTTTAAACATTGCCTCATTACCGTATAACAGGGAGTGAGGCTTGCCATTTGAAAATCATGTGAGCTCACGTCGAGTTCTAAATGATTCGTTGAATGTTGAAACAATTCTGACCTAGTTTTGTTGTGCTGAGGGTATAATGTTTATGCTTAGTAAAAATAAGACGTATCATAACAAATACTCTTGATTGAGAAGCGAGCCGGAGTAGTACAACCTAGCAGAAGACTAGTGTCCTAGGGGTATCCTTAGCTTGAATATAGGCTTTAAAACTATGGGAATGATCGGGTGAGAAACCTAAGAAGAAGGTTAAGTA
>CM046435.1:46568806-46575724 GCA_025506505.1 Flaveria sonorensis
GGCCGGTTTCATTAGTTTTCTTTAATTTTCATATAACATTATGGTATTTTTAGGATCCATACTCTATATATATATTCACATATAATTTTATATGCATGCGTTCATATGATATGAGGAATCATGAGTATATGTGAATAAATGTGAGTATGTAGTAATGTATTACAATGATTTATATGCTTAAGAAATGTTAAATTTAGATGAAAGTTTTCTGTTTTAGCTTATGATCACATGAAATTTTCATGATTTGTTAGGTGCTATATGATATGTAATAATAATTATAATAACAATAATAATAATAATAATAATATACTAGAATACATGTATAGCTGAAACACTTGTTAAAAACAAATGAAAGAAATTTAAAATTGCTCAGAGCATTCAAATTCCATTCTCTAAGTGCGTTTTTTATATTATAGGAAATAGTTATAAGTGCTTTGTGAGTAAATGATAGAAAATATGTTATCATCCATCTTTATATTTGGTAAAACACAATTCATCTCTATTAATTTTTTAACATTTGTTGAAAGTGATTGTGAGTAAATAAGAGAGAAAATATAATTATAAATGTATAAAAATATTATTTAATTATAATAATAGAGAAAATACCAATTTTTATTATAATTATAGAAATAACATAAATGGTAGTTGTGAACGCTCTTAACTGAAGCTTAAAAGATTATTCAAACTCTAAAACAAAAACATTTTTACTACAGAATATAATAATTATTAAATAAAAAAAACACTCGACTGGTTCCATTCTTACCTTTATCTTTCAATATATATTTCCGAAATCCAAACTTTCAATCAACCCTCCCTGCTTTTGTTTGCTAGTGAAATTTATGTCTTCCCATTACAATCTCTTATTTTATTATTATTATTAAAAAATGATGAAAGCTTGTCGAGTAAGCAAACACCGCCACGTGTAGGTAGCACCATCTGACGGATACAATAAAGCCATGTAGGACGCAAACGAACATGAGCCGTCGGATATCCTAGTGGCAACGGAGGGTCCAGATGCGCGCATACGTGGACACCTAACGCATCACAACCGTCCGTTCCCGTTGGAAGTAGGCTTCGTGGTGATGAAATACCGAAAAGACGATGAGATAGAGAGAGAGAGTGTTTGTGTGTATGTGTGTGTGAGAAAAAGGAGGAGGCAGAAGAGATCTGAGAGAGTGAACCATCAAACCATAAAAATATCATTTTTCAGTTCTCTCATCGAAATCCGCCGGAGTACACGACGGTGACGACGACGGTGAGTTTGGTGTTTTCCGGCGAGCGGTGGAGGTAGGGTTAGGTTTAGGCGAATTATGTTAGAAGGAAGCTTGTGATGATACGCACAACAGTTGTAGATCTGACGTTGTATAGATTGAAGGAAGTGATTGATGGAGAGAAACAGAGAAGCTAGACGAAGTACTAATATGGCAGCTCCGTCGAACGGATTATCGTCGTCCAGACGGAGACATCGAAGCGGCAGTTTAAGAGATTCACCTGGTAGGTTTTGTTCCATATGTTTTTCTCAGATCTATCACCAATTTTGATGTTTAATTTGTTAACTTTTGATGTAGATGAAGATGGAGGATTGGAGGTACAGGAAGCGGGGAGGTTGAGAGAGAGAGGTGTGGTGAAGAAGGAGCGAGGAGATCGAGATCGGGATCGGGAACGGGAGAGGGAGCGGTCGAACCGGAGTAAGAGGCGGAGGGAAAGTAGGATGATGATTCATCAGGGAGTAATAGGGACGATGGAGATGATACGTCTGAGGAGAGTGTTAATGATGAGGAAGAAGATGATGATGATGCTGGAAATGGTGGTGGTTTGCGGATGTTGCCTCCGCCGCCGGCGAATCCGTCTACGTCGGCAGCGTCTATGACGAGTAATCATCATAGTCATGGTTCGTATTCGCAGCAGCTCCATCATCGGAAGAGTTTCCCCTCTTCTGGTAGTAATAAGGTGTTCAGAGCTTCTGCTGCAGCGTCTCCGCCTGTGTTGAAGGCTGCAGACGAGATGATTGGTGTAACGGTGCCGAGAAAAGCTCGTTCAGGTACAGCAGAAGGAGCATGCGATGATGATTTTGAGAAAATTTTCTATTTTTTGGTGTAAACTTCTCATCTTTTTTCTTTGTTGAAATTTCAGCATCTACAAAGCGGTCTCATGAATGGATGTCTGGTGGTGGTGTTGTGGGAGGAACAGAGCAAAATCACCGGCAATCTTCAACGTCACCTGTAAGGCTGGCTTCCGCAACCGCCTCACCGGCGCCGTTGGCTCCTCCGTCGCCTTCATCTTCGAATGCTTCAGTTCGCAAGAAGATGGTTTGTGTTCATCTGAAGAAAATCAACGGCTTTTATGTTAAATACTAAAATTTCTAGCGTCTCTGACTTCTTTATCTTTTCTTTTGCAGAGAGCGAATGGAGGGTCAAAACCGAGACCACCAAAATCTTCATCAAAGTCGTCATCGTCGAATCCAGAGGAGCTTGAAATCGAGATAGCGGAGGTTTTATATGGTCTCATGACTCAGTCACAAGCTCCATCCAAGAAAGAACTCCCATCTAACGATTCAACAACGAAATTCGATTCTAATAAATCCAGTAATAATGAAACCAAATCCAGAGTTTCATCTCCTGTCTCAAACTCCACAGCCATCCCTCAAAATTCATCTTCTTTGCCAGCCATAGGTAGGCCAAATTGATGTCCTTCAATACTTCCATCTATTGTTTCAGGTTTGTATTTGATGATAATAATCTTCAATTTCAATGATTTGCAGCACCAAAGAGGAAGAGACCACGGCAAGTGTCAGAGAATCCGTTTAGCGTACGGAACAGTCCAGTTTCTTCTTCAATAAAGGGCGAAATCGATCATCATCAGCATCATCAGTCTCCCAAAACTGAAATCTCTTCTTCTTATCTGGAAAACAGCAGCCCAGCTTCTGCTGTTGCTGCTGAAAACGGTGTTTCTTTTTTCGGTTTCACCACTTTGCCGCCTTCGTCGGCTCCGTCGTCGGACCCATCGGCGCCTTTGCCACGGCCGGCGGCGGAAGATGAGGGGAAATGTGGGGTGGGTGTTGTGTTGACTAAAGAAGAGGTGGAGAAGGAATCTCCGTCAGTCGTGGTAAATGATGGAAACAGTAATTCTGAAGCTGTGATTAAGACAGCCGCGGCGACGACAACGACCGATCTGTGAGTAAATTTATGGATCTTAGCTCATAAATTTGAAAATATTAACTAAAATCAAGGCTTTTGATGATCTGTTGACCGATTCTTTTGTTTGATAATTTTGCAGAAAACCAGCTAATCCGGACACTGAAAGCCAGAAGGAAGAAAAATTTGAAATAGATCTGATGGTGAGACACATATCAAGTTCTGCTTTCTTGATTTCCGTATGATATTCTTTTGTTTATGGGATTCTTCTTATTGGTTGCAATTTTAGGCACCACCTCCTCAACTGAAAACATCTCAAGAAAGTGATGGGGATATTGATATTTCTAATAGCAAGCAGATGGTAACCCACCTTTTCTCATCTTTCTATCCGCTTCTTCAATTTTAGTATATATTATCGTCTACTTCCTCTCAAATCTTTGACTCTTTTTCTATCTGAAGTCTTCACAGGAGACGTTGAAAACCAAGGAAGATGACAAGCTCAGGATTTGCAAAGAGGAGAAAGTGATTTTGACCGAGGAGCAGAAAAAGTCGAAGGCAGGGAGTGCTCAGGAAACTGGAGAGTCATCAAAGCAAGGTATGAATGAAGAAAGGAAAATGGAACTCCATATTGATTTTGAAAATCCGAATAAGGATAGCGTAAGCATGGTAAGTGGTAACACCAACAGATCACTGCATCAAGCGCTTAAGCATCCTCAGTTATCAACTAAATTTGAAGCCCACACAGAAAAGACTGGTAATTTACTGCCAGAAGTTTCATTTCTTTCATCTACTCCCGAATTTCCATCCATCTGTATTTTGAATGTTCCATTTTGCAATCACAGCTCAACCAAGTTCTTTGCCAATGCCTGTGTCGGTGGCGAATTGGCCTCCAATGGGGTAAGCTCATAAAAGTTTTTCTTTTTCTTCTTAACATATCAAAAAACCCGTCTTGATCATTAAACAATTATCAGGTATGTGGCCCCGTTGCAGGGAGTCATATCTATGGATGGGAACACAATGCCTTCGGCACCAATTCAGGTACTATGGTACTATGTTTCTGTCGTTCGCTTCTTCACCATCTATAATCACTCAGTTACTTTCCTTTTTCTGTATATCTTACTGGCTGCTACTTAATTCACTCTTTACAGCCATTATTTACACATCCAAGGCCAAAAAGGTGTGCCACACATTGTTACATTGCAAGGAACATTAATTACCTTCAGCAGTTGATGAAGATAAACCCATTTTGGCCAGCTGCTTCTGGTCCTGCAGCACCTATGTTTGGTGCCAAACAGAACAATTTAAATGGCATGCCTTCTGCTGAATTGCATGCAAATATCCCACCGTTGATGCAAGACAAAGGTCAACCAGTTGGCAACTTTTTGGGTCACACCACCGGCAAAGACACCAAGTCTTCTCAAACCACAACGATTTCTGATCCTGCTCATAGAAAGCAACAGGTTTTGCTTCAGCAAGCAATGCCTCCAGTCACTCCCAACAATATACTTGTATGCTAATCTAATGCCACTTTTTTAAAATTGTATTGTCCATGTTCGGCAGTTCTGATTTGATTGTTTTGTTTTTGTGTTGAATATACAGCATGGACCTGCTTTCATTTTTCCCTTTAACCAGCAGCAAGCAGTGGCGGCTTCTGCATCTGTACGGCCTGGTTCTTCTAAGCTTAGTAGCAGCACAGCAACAGGTGGTTCGGGTGCTGCTTCAGGTGCAGCCAATTCAGCCACTGTGAGTTCTTCAACTACCGCAGCTGCTGCCCCTGCACTAAGCTTCAATTACCCCAACATGAGTGCCAATGAAACCCAATACTTGGCAATTGTGCAGAACCACCCTTATGCATTCCCGATACCCGCAGTAGGAGCCCCACCAAATTACAGAGGCAGCCATCCTCATGCCCAAGCTATGCCTATATTTAATGGGTCTTTCTTTCCTTCACAAATGATACACCCGTCACAAATTCCTCAACCACCCCAACAGGCTCCACCACCAACTCAGTCCCAACAAACCCACCAGAACAGTAGTGGTTCCACGTCATCTTCACAGAAACATTTGCAAGCTCAACAGAGGCAGGATGGAAGTGGTGCTGCTGCAGCTGCTAATGGCAGTGGTAGTGGGAGTGGTTTACACAACAGCTATCCTGCCACTCATAAAAGCCGTTCACAGCAACCGTCTCAGCACATGAACCCGCCATCACAAGCACGGCATCTCGAGAATGAGGTCACTGGTGGTGAGGATAGTCCTTCAACTGCTGATAGTAGAGTCTCACGTGCAGCAACAAACACAATGAGTGTTTATGGTCATAATTTTGCAATGCCTGTTCATTCACAAAGCTTTGCTATGATGTATCCTCAAGGTGCTGGTGCCAACTCAAATGACAAGAAACAACAACATCAGCAGCAGTCTCAGCAGCAGGTGATAAAAAGAGGGGGTGCCGAGTCATCATCTCTGGCACCTCAAACATTTGCTATGTCTTTTGCTCCTATGAATGGTGCTACTGGTGCCATATCATCCATGGCTCAAAACCATGCAATTTTTCAAAGCTTGCCAGAATCATTAAGGCAAAGTTATCAGCATATGATGACATCACCTGCAGTGGGAGTGTCAGCTCATCATTCTGTGCAAATAAGGACTTCAGAATATCTGAAGAAGCTAGTAGAACAACTGGCCGTGAATCTTCCAAAGCTGACGAGGACGGAAAGGGCAATGCAATGTTGACCGCAAAATCAGGGCAGTCCATTGCGTTTTCAAGACCAGACCTTGCAACAGATGCCTCTGGTTCTTCAGCAGCAGCTATCACCGGGACTTCAGTGATTGATAGCAGCTCTTCAAGGAACATAAACCATGGTTCTAATAATCGGTCAACTCGATCTCCAATGTCAACCTCCGTTGCAGGTACTGTTCAATCTTCTCATCATCTACATGCTCAATTTCAGCAGCAGCAACAGCAGCAGAGCATGAATGCTCGAAGTAAAAATCCACCATCAAGTAATGGAAGTGCATATCCAGAACATCTAATAACTTCATCTTCTTCAATGGCTGCCAAGTTCCCGAACTCCCTCTCTTCTTTTCCCCTCCAAACCAGCAACACCAACAGTAGTCCGGTTCAATCTCCTCAGTGGAGGAATTCGGTCAGAGGTCCGGCCACTTCTCAAGTTCCATCTTCCCTTGCTTCAACGACCACATCATCCCTCAAATACCTCCATCAAACCCAACAGCAACAGTCTAGTAGGTCCCTCCCACAATCACACACCCAGATTTCGTTTGGTGGAGCTGCTGCTAATCAGAAGCTGCAATCCACCACATCAACACAGATGATGCAGCAGCAGCAGCCACAACAACAGAAACAGAACCCTAGTACTAACAGTGGTAACCAGAGTGCTTCTCCTCCAATGTTGGTTGGTTCCCCTACAGCTTCTTTTCTTCGTCACAACCTAAAACACTCATGTAGGAACCCAGAGATCCTCACCTTCTATTCTTGGTAACCCTCACAATTCAACTTCTACTAAATCTCAACAACAGCAGCAGCAGCAGCAAGTACCCCACCAACAGCTACACAAGCAAACATTACAGCAGCAGCAAGCTCAAGCCAAAGCATATGCACAAATGATGTACACACAACCTTACATAGTCCAACGCTTCAGGCTCCACAGCATTCTGCTGGGCCACAGGATCTGGGTATTATCTTCCAAGAAAGCAGCAGCAGCAGCAATCATCACAACAGCAGTCATCATCTTCGACTGCCATGCTATCACTTTGCCCACCTGTGACA
>CM046435.1:46575824-46769814 GCA_025506505.1 Flaveria sonorensis
GAAACAAGAAAACATGTTAGATTCTTTTTTTTTAAATGATGCTAACCTATATTATTTAAAATAATGGTGAGTTAAATATTTATTTTAGTGTGCGTATGGTCGTTAGGTAATTAGCTAAAATCAAAATGACTTGTTTTAGATTTTTGTAATTGATTGGTTTTGTGTTATAAGTGTTACGAAAAAGAATCACAAAGAGGAGAGAGATTACTCTTCAATTCATCGATGCTCTTATTACTTGCATTCTATTGGTATATAACCAACTTAACCAATGACTGTTAAGTTGTTACGACCTTTACAACAATTACACTTTTGACCCTACTCATTATCACTATTACAATTGGCCCCCTTGAACTATCTAACTCCAAACATACATGCAACAAAAATCCCCCCTATAAGAATTCTTGTCCTCAAGAATTAAAGGTGGGAAACCGAAGAACAAATTCATCCAAGAACTCCCAAGAAGCCTCAGTAATGGGAAGACCAACCCAGTGGACTAAAACTTGGGTAATTAAAGAACCACCACGACGAGCTAAGCGCCAATCAAGGAGAGCTCTGGGTTGGAACAGGAACCGAGGATTGGTGGGTAATGGCAAAATAGGAGAGTGATCATCATGAGCCGCTTTAAGCAAAGACACATGGAACACCGGATGAAGTTGCGCATCCGAGGGTAAATCAAGTTTATATGACACCGATCCCACTTTCTCCAAAACCATGAAAGGCCCAAAATAATGAGGACCAATCTTAGAATACCCAGTGGTACACAAAGAAGACTGTACATGGCGTTGCAACTTAAGATAAACCCAATCTCCTACATTGAATGTGCGTTCGGTGCGATGTCCCAAAGTCATTTGAAGCATCCTATTACGAGCCGTGGCTAAAGACTGTTTTAAAGACTAAATCATTTGCTCACGATCCCTATAAAAATGCTCAACAGCATCAATGGAAGTGTCACTCGGAATGTAAGGAAAATGCAATGGGGGAGGGTAACCGTAAAAGCCTCAATAGGGGAAATCTTAATAGAAGAATGATAGGTAGTATTGTACCACCACTCTGCTAACAATAACCAACGCAACCAAGTATGAGGGGCATCCATAGCCATGCAGCGTAAGTAAGATTCCAAGCACCGATTTAACACCTTTGTCTGTCCATCGCTTTGGGGATGATAGGCGGTGGAAAAAGCTAATTGAACCCCTTGCATGAGCATGAACTCCCTCCAAAATTGGCCGATAAAGACCAGTTCATGATCCGAGACTATGGAGGTAGGATTACCATGTAACTTGAAAACGGAATAGAGGAAAAGTTAAGCTACTTGGCCTGTAGTGAAAGGGTGAGAAAACAGAAGAAAATGCCCGTATTTGGTGAGGCGATCAACCACAACCAAAATAGTATCTTTTCCTTTAATTTTCGGTAAGCCGCTAATAAAGTCCATGGTAATATTTGTGAAAACATGTTAAGGAATGGGTAATGGTTGTAAAAGACCTTGTGAAGCTATAGCTTCATATTTGGCTCGTTGACAAACTGCACAAGCACGAATGAATGAACGGAGTTGCTTAGAAGAACCATGCCAATAACAGAAGGATTTAAGGCATTTGAGGGAAGGTAAGAACCCTGAATGGCCTCCAACCAAAGAAGTGTGAATTAAGTGCATAATATCTGATGGAAGCTATACATCTTGACCGACCAGCAATCTGTTCTTACACTTCAAGATGTGACCATCCCAAGTGTAAAGTGGAACAAGCTCACCTCGTTATAACTTGCTAAGCATCGTAGCTAAATGAGGATTAAGTTGCCAAGAATCTTGAATTCGTTTAGGCAATAATGGGTTAAATGAATTGAAGTGCATAGCAAATAAGGCCAACCCAGGTACACGGGATAGACCATCAGCCACTTTATTTCTACAACCTGTTTAAAGGAAATATCATAAGTGTACCCCATCAGTTTAGCCAACCAGGTTTGTTGTAAAGGATTAGTTATCTTTTGGGTCAACAAATATTTCAGGCTCCTTTAATCAGTGCGGATTTCAAACCTTTTAGGAATGAGTTAGTGATGCTAGTGTTTGACAGCCAACAAAATTGCTAACAACTCTTTTTCATACACTGATAAGGCTTGTTGCTGAGTAGATAGAGCTTTACTAATGAATGCTATCGAATGTTGATCTTGCATCAGAATAGCTCCCAACCCTTTGGAAGAAGCATTTGTCTCAACCATGAAAGTCTTATCAAAATTGGGAAGGGCAAGTACAAGAGCGGTGGTTAGGCCGTTTTAAGAGAATCAAAAGCCTGCTGGGCATTAGGGGACCATCCAAAAGAGTCTTTGCGTAGGAGATTGGTAAGAGGTCGGGCTATTACACCAAACGATTTGATAAACCGTCTATAGTAGCCAGCAAGTCCCAAAAACCCACGCAATTGCTTGACATTAGTAGCGACAGGCCAGTGCTGAATAGCTGTTATCTTAGTTGGGTCAGTAGAAACCCCTTCGGCAGAGATAACGTAAGGACTATACTTAGAGGCAACCAAAGAACAACCAAGATTTGATACAACTCAGAGAATTATGCTAAGTATCAAATCTCCTAAAGCCAAAAGACAATATCTTTCGTAGCCAAAGATGAAGTCTTCTGAAGCTTCAAGGACAAAGTCTTCCAAATCCAAATACTGATTTCTTCCGAAGACAGAGAAGACATGCTTTCTCTGAATCACCTTTTGACAAAAGCTGAACCACTTTTCGCTGCCACTTCTGAAGACTCACTAACATATATGAGTTGGTGAAAAATCCATGCTTTTGTCAACTGTAGATTAAGGTCTTTTGTTTGTAACTTTCAACTATGTACTAGATTAGTGTTTCCAGCTGGCCTTCAAAGTATTGTCGGCTGTAGGATGTAGTATGAAGTGTCTCAAGTACTTGTATCTTTTATGTATGCTTTGTAACACTTGTAAGAACTTGAGAGCAATATACATCATTCTTGAAAACCATATTTAAGTGTTCTTGTTCTTTTTCTTATGTTCTTTGTATTATCTAACCGGTTCCCTATTTGATCTGCTAAGTGTTTCATATCTCCACACCTTGTGAAACTATTGCATTGACCACCATTCATCAATCCTGCAATTGGTATCAGAGCATTTCAGGCTCTTGATTGTAAGATCTCACCATCTTTGATAACTTCAGTTTCACAGAACACTTAACAACTCAAATGGCAGCTCTTGCTAAGGCTGATATGGAAACCGCACTATGACAAGTCTCCACTGATCACTCCTGATGACTTTGATACTTGGTGCCAACATATGGAAGGGTTCATCAAGTCTCAAGACAGCAGGATGTGGAGATCTGTTATCGAAGGACCTCACATTCCATGCACCTCTTCAGCCACTGCTGGAGGTGGCATGATACCAAAGGAAATGGCTGACTACTCTGAAGAAGACTGGAAAAGAATAGATGTAGATCAAATGCCATGACCGCTCTTCAAACTACTCTTCCTAACTCCATATACAGAGGCTTTAAGAAGTACAAGACTGCTAAACAGCTCTTGGATGCACTGAAGCTGATGTATGAGGGGTCTGAGGAAGCCAAGAAGAACAAGAAGGATATCATGAAGCAGCAGTTTGAAAACTTCACCTACAAGATATGTGAAACCATGACTCAACAATACTTCAGGTATGTTGAGATTGTGGACACTCTAATGGATGTTGGAGTAAAACTTGAGAATAGAGACATAGTGAGGAAGTTTCATGTTCTCTCTTCCCAGACAATGGACCCACTATTATGTGACCATTAAAAGAACTGAAACCTCTCTACTCTTACTCTTATAGAGATGTATGGTATCCTTAGTGGATACCAAATGGAGATGAACCAGCAAAATCCATCAAGCAGCTCTTCGAACAATCAGCAGAGTTCAGCCATTCATGTGGTTGAAAGGGATATCATAGAATCACAATATCATCTTATATGCTTCCCTAAAAATTCACAAAAGGGTCTTTTCATCACCTTTCCTGAGACACCAAGGGATAGCTCCCAAGGAAGCCCATTCCAAAAGACAAGCTCTGCACAAGCCTTTGTGTCTACTGATGAAAGTTGTGACAACTCTCTTTTTACTTTTGAAGACTTGGACTGTATCCATTCAGATGATCTAGAGTATATGGAGATAGTCCAACAGATGGCTCTTCTCACTCACAGGGCCAAGAAATTCTACAAGAGGACATGAAGAAAGTTTCCTAGCAATGTGGCTAGTGGAAAGTTTAGACTGGAAAAAAACAAAGTGAAGTGTTAAAACTGTAACCAAATGGGTCATTTTTCTAGAGAGTGCAAGGCACCAAGGACAAATGGTGGCCAAGCACAAACCAGACCCAACTAGACTGATATGGCTCCAAGAATTAAGAAGCCAAGCCAGCCCAAACAACATGCTGCTGTTGTTATTAAAGAAGGAGGTTTTGACTGGAGCTTTCAGGTAGAAGATGCTTCTCCAAACCAAGCACTGATGGCTGACAATGAAGAAGCTAAGGTATTGGAATATCTCTGTACTCCTGAATGCATTACTAAAGTCAACATGTATAGGTCCTATAATTTGAAAGTAAGATCTGACCTTGAGTCCTTGAACATTTTAAAAGCTAATTTTAAAAGAGCTGAAAATGACTATAAACTTAAAATAGAAGATTAAAAGAAAACCATTTCAACTCTTAAGCATGAGCACACAAATTACAGGACTCAGATCAAGGATCTCATTACCAAATTAACTGAATGCCAAGCTGAGCTTGTGATCAGCAAAGCTAAGGCAGAAAAATATGTTTTAAAGAGGAAACCTACAAGAACATAATATCTTGATCCATGCATACAAAGATTTTTTATCAGAACAGGCAAGGACTGTGTTCAAGTGAGATAGCTCCTCCACACACTTTGTTATCTGTAAGATCTCCAAGGTGTAAAACTTGTCAAGATGAGCTGCCCTCCATAGATCCCATTCAAGAAGAGGATGAAGATGAAGAGAAGGTAGTGAAGGATGAACCTGAGGTGAGTGACAAGGGTTATCCTGAGAAGGGACACTATTCTCCTAGAGAGAAGAAAGAATCCAGGATGACAAAGTCTGCAAGGAACAACTTGATCAGAGCAGCCAAAAAAAAGTCCAAAAGATCAAGGCAACCTTCAACTCGAAGCAAAAACAGGTTTTTATCTCTGCTGGATTTGAAGTGGTATAAACCAAGGACATAACCATGGACTCTAGTACCAGGAGTTGTAGTTCATGTCCAAGTCATCCTGATTCAAAGAAGAAGGCTGATAAAATGTGCACCACTGCTGCAAAGCTTGAACCATCTAGTTTCAAGAGCAAGCCTCAACCCAAGAAGCTTGCTGCATCATCTGAGAAGATAAAGAAGAAAGTAGAGAGTTATCAAGCTCAGCCTCCCTCCCAAAAGAAGATTCTCAAAAGTATGCCAACTGAATCCATCATGTGTGGTAGTACTTCTCACTTTGCCAAGTATTACATCTACAATCCTAAAAGTACTATCCACATGAACAAGAAGAAAACTTCTAAGAATAAGAAGAAGAAAATAGCTTCGGAAGGAAAATCTCTTCCTTTCAGAAGCTCCAAAGTGAAGAAGAAGATAAGTGAAAACTTACATTCGAAAGAAATTTTGGTCTCGGAAGAAAGGAATGCTTCCGAAGTACTAAAGTCTGCTGCAGTGGATGCAAAAGCTTTCGAAGATCTAGTTTCCAAAACTTCCAAAGTTATTAAAACTTCTGAAGTGTTGAAGGCCAAGTCTAGTCTTCCAAAGATGGTATAGAATATGCAGGAAGGTCATGTGACTGAAAGTTCTTCATCAATAACAGCGAATGATCCTTAGAACTTGCATATAGGATCAATCACTTTTGCATTATCTTTTATTTACTTTGACAAGCCCAAGACTAATGAGGCTTGGGTTTCCAAATGTAACTAACCATCTTTTTTGTGCAGGAACAGCTAAAGACTAAAGGAAATGTATGGATCATTGATAGTGGCTGTTCCAGGCACATGACAGGCAATGGCTCTTTGCTTCAAAACTTTGAAAGAATTGATGGAAGGCTTGATTTTGGAGGAGAATCTGCTAGTTACATTACTGGAAGGGGCATGATCATAAATGGTAAGCTTAACATCGTAAAGGTAAACTTTGTCAATGAGCTTGGGTACAATCTTCTGAGTGTATCCTAATTTTGTGATCAGAGACACAACATGCTCTTTACTGAGCATGAGTGCATTGTTCTCAAACCCGAGGTGGCCATTCCTCAAGAGCATATCCTTCTTAGAGCCCCCAGGAAAAGGAACATGTACAAGATGGATTTGCAGGAAACATCCCGATCAGGAAAAGTTTCTTAGTTTTTGTCTAAGGCCAATAGTGACGAGTCTTTCCTTTGGCATAAAAGAGTGTTCCATGTAAACTTTAAAGCCATGAATAAACTAATTAAGAATAATTTGGTAACTGGAATGCCAAAGAAAGAGTTTACAAGTGATGATCATTGTGTTGCATGCCTAAAAGGGAAGCAATACAAGGCATCTCACAAGCCAAAGGAAATGAACTCCATCACTACACCCCTACACTTATTACATATGGATATCTTTGGCCCCACTAGTGTAATGAGTTTAGGAAGGACCTCTTATTGCTTGGTGATCACAGATGACTTTACAAGATATACTTAGGTCTTCTTCCTTAGAACTAAGGATGAGACCCTTGAGATCTTGAAGAATTTAATTCTGAAAATTGAGAATCAATATGATCACAGGGTCAAGATCATAAGATGTGATCAAGGAACCGAATTTAAAAACCAAATCCTTGATGCATTTTATGATGAAACGGGTATTTCAAGACAATATAGTACTCCCAGGACTCCTCAACAAAACGGTGTTGCTGAGAGGAGAAACAGGACACTTATTGAAGCTGTAAGAACCATGTTATCTGACTCTAAACTGCCTATCATCTTTTGGGCAGAGGCAATCAACACTGCTTGCTATGTGTAGAATAGAGTTTTAGTGGTAAAGACTTATGGTAAGACTCCTTATGAACTGTGGCACAAAAGGAGACCTTTCATTAGTTTCCTCATGTCATTTGGATGTCCTTGCACCATCCTGAATACCAAGGATCAAATAGCCAAATTCGATGAGAAATCAGATGATGGACATTTCGTTGGATACTCTTCCCAAGCTAAGGCTTATAGAGTATACAATCTTAAAACTAGAGTGGTTAAGGAGTTAGTCAATGTGACCTTTAATGAGCACACACCCAGTGTGAAAGGTTATGGTCCTGATTGGCTGTTTGATCTTGATTTAGTTACCAACTGTTTCAACAAATCTTGTGAGAATATTTCAGGATCTACAGGTACCTTATCAACAAAAGATTCTGATCCAAGATTTAAGCTGAGAAGACCAAGTCTACAAACTACTTCACCTCCGGTGGTAACTAACCCTGCAATTGGAAATCCTGTCAGCATAACCATGACAAATTCTTCAGCTGATACATCTAAAGTGCCTGTAAATTCCAGCACAGAGGCACATAACTTAGATGAATGAATTTCTAATGTAGGAGGAGATGAAGGTGGTGATAGTGATCAAGAATTTCTTGATGCTGATAACCACTCCATAGAAGATAACATCAATGATGTAACACACTCACTGGATCAAGTTTCACTTGATAAGTGTGTTGATGTGGTGGATGATTCTCAAGCACCATATTTGAATTTCACTAATTTAGATATGTCCAAACAACTTGCTGTGATTCCTCAACTGAGAATCCATAAGTGCATCCCACCCCAAACATCATTGGAGATGTTGAGACTGGGTGAGAACAAGAGGATAAACTCATGATAAAAATGTTTGTCTTCACTCTTGTTTCTTGTCCCAGATAGAGCCTAAGAAGATTGAAGAGACTTTGAAAGATGGAAGTTGGGTTGAAGCAATGCAGGAGGAGCTGCTTCAATTCAAGAGACAAAAGGTTTGGAATCTATGCCCTCTTCTTTAAGGAAAGACTACCATAGGTACCAAGTGGGTATATAGAAACAAGAAGGATAATAAAGGACTTGTCATCAAGAACAAGGCAAGACTGGTTGTTCAAGGATACACACAAGAAGAAGGGATTGACTATAAAGATGTTTTTCTCCTGTAGCAAGAGTTGTAGCTGTTAGGATATTATTGGCTTTTACTGCATCCAAGGATTTCAAGGTCTACCAACTTGATGTCAAGTGTGCCTTTTTATATGGGGTGATTAATGAGGAGGTGTATGTCAACCAACCACCCACCTGGATGTGTAGATCCAGATCATCCTGATTATGTATACAAGCTTGACAAAGCTCTTTATGGGCTGCATCAGGCTCCAAGGAAGTGGTATGAGACACTATCATAGTATCTCTATCAGCATGGATACAAGAGAGGTACTATTGATGGAACACTATTCATCAAAGGAACAGAAAATAACTTGATGCTGGTTCAAGTTTATGTTGATGACATCATCTTTGGGTCAACTAATCCGAAGCTCTACAAAGACTTTGAGAAGCTGATGAAGAATAGATTTGAAATGAGTGCCATGGAGAAAGTCAATTTCTTTCTAGGAAATCAAGTGAAGCAGGTTGATAATGGCATCTTCATAAACAAGTCAAAGTATGTGCAAGACATACTTACCAGAATTTATATAACTGAGTGCAAGGTTGCTAAGACACCCATAGGTAGAAACCACTCTTTGGACCATATTTTGAGGGGGAGTGTGTTGATGAACACTTATACAGGGCTATGATTGGGTCTCTTATGTACCTCACTGCTAACAGGCCAGACATCATGTTTGCTACATATATTTGTGCAAGATATCAAGCCAAGCCCAGGATGTCACACCTTGTTCCTGTCAAGAGAATTCTCAGATATCTGAAAGGTGCTCCCAAATTGGCCTTTGGTATCCAAAGAATTCTGACTTTAATTTTTATTCATATACAGATAGTGACTATTGTGGCTGCAATATGACTGTAAAATCAACATCTGGGGGATGTCAATTTCTTGGTGGAAGGATAGTCTTATGGCAATGCAAGAAACAATCATGTGTATCTGTATCAACTATTGAAGCAGAATACATTGCTGTTGCAAGCTGCTGTGCTCAAGTGCTTTGGATTCAGAATCAGATGCTAGATTTTGGATTCGACTTCAAGGAGACTCCCATCAACATAGACAACAACAGTGCTATCTCTATCATAGAGAATCCAGTTCAGCACTCAAAGATAAAGCACATCAACATCATGTATCATTTTATTAGAGATAATTTTGAAAAGGGATTGATTAAACTAGTCAAAGTTAACAAAAATGAACAATATACGGATTTGTTCACAAAAGCCTTTGATGAGCAAAGATTTAAGTATCTTGTATCAGCAATTAGGATGATTAACTTTGAGTGGATTTTTCTTAAACTAAACTCACGAATATTTTTAATAATATATGTCTTAAGTTGTCTATATCATGATCATATAAGTCCAGTTTACTTTGGAAGAAACTTTTCAAACTAATATCCCTTAGAATCTTAAGAATGTTGGATATATTTTCCTTCGGAAGACATCAAGTTGTCTTCGAAAGAAAATTATGTCTTTAAAACAAATAACTATTTCTGAGAAATTAACCTTCGGAAGAAATTTGAATATATCTTCCGAAGATTATATTTGTCACCAAGTATTTATATATATTGAAGGACTATTTTCTTCCGAAAGCACTTAAGTCTCGGAAGACTTATTCTCTTATTGAATAAGATTTATGATATTTGATATCTTCCGAAGCAAAATCTATCTAGGAAGTAAATATACTCTAAGTATTTTTCTTCTGAAGCAAAATTTTTGAGAAGCTAAGGAATATCTTCTGAAGCCAAATTTGGCTTCGGAAGTTTTTTTTTTCAAACCTTCCAAAGACAAATTACCTTCGGAAGATTTAGACTTCCAAAAAAACTAACTTTTTGGGCACTTTTTCAAAGGTGGGACCGACATTTGTATTTCAAAGTTTATCCGTTTGCATTTACTTTGTCTCAAATCCATATCATATATATATTTGTACAACGGTTCCCCCTTTTTCACTTTCTTCTTCATCTGCAAGATTCAAACCCTAAATTCGCCCACAAACCGACTTTGTTCTTACCTTCCTTCATCAAAAAGCAACTCAAAATGGCCAACCCTGATTCCCGAAACCAACTGGATTTTTCCATGCACTTACATAGGCAACATAATCAAGTTGCTCTGTTGTCGTCTGAGAAAGATCTTGGTTTCTCAGACGTTTGCCGCTTCTTATCTCTCACCAACTACCTCACCTCCTTCACAATCGACCCTCCATTATATGAAGATCAACTTCTAGAGTTCTGAAGGACCTGCCAAGAGGTGATCTTGAACGGTGGGAAGGAAATATCTGCCACAGTGCAAGGGAGGACAATATTCATTACTCCAGCCACAATCAACACCCATCTAAGGCTGAATGATAAAGAGGGTGACTTGTCCTTTCCTAAATCTGCTATTAATAACTCATTCCGATAGATGGGCTATGAAAGGGACTACTCTACAAGAACCTTCAGGAAAGGTACGGTCTCATCCAAGTGGAAGTACCTCCTCCATGTGGTCATCCACTCCCTTTCAAACAAACATGGAGGTTGGGACCAAATTCCCAAAAACCTTTCCTATATAGTCCATGGAATGGTTCAAGGGGTCAAGTTCAGGTATTCATAATTTGTATATACAAATCTACTTACAAACTTGGACTCCTTAGAATATTATATGTTCCCTAGATATGTTCAATACATTCTTAAATGTGAACTGCGCTCACAGTTAAGGGTAACATGTAATGTTCTTAAATTGGGACAGATGAAGCCTGGTATCTTCAAGACAATGAGAAATCCAACTGTTGGCTTCTCAGGGGTAGCAACAGCCCTGGTCCTAAAAATGTTAGGGCTCATTGCTTAAGGTGACAACTTGGCAACACAAGCCAATGTTGAACCCACACCTTTTACATCTGTAACCCTCGCACAACCACAAATCACCATCACCTACCAAAGAAAATCCAAATGACCCCTGCTCAGTCTACTCAGGTTAAGCAGGCAACCAAATCACCTACCATGCAGGAAGAAGTGGACACTGGAGCTCCCCGCTCCCACTTCTCCTAAGGAGCAAACCACTCCTATTATTTCTATGATCAGTGCTGAGGTTCCTCATGCTCAGCCTGATGAGTTCACTACCCCAGCCTTAAGCCTTCACTCAGAGTCTCAAAACTCTAGTGATCAACCTTCAGAGGAAAGTTACCATCCCCAGCCACTTCACCTCAACTAACCAATCCCAAGCCTATACTTCTATGATGACGAAGATATTGGCTTTAGTGAGTATCATGAGTCTCTCTTCTCTACACCTAATCAAAGAGAGATGAGTGCTCCTAAATCCATAATATCTAGCCCATATCATCCACCCACAACTGAGGTGGACCTTTCTGAACCTGTTCAGGAGGCCCATATGGAAAAGGCTCTCACTTTTACAAGAGATTACATTATTAAGACCTCAACCATGGCAACCTAGCCCATTGGCACTTCCTTTGAAGCTGTCAGTATGCAGGGGAAAACCAGCAGCCAAGAAACTGAAGCTGGTGATGAGGAAGAAGATCTTGGTCCTATTCTTTCACCCCCCCATGATTCTTCTGATGAAGATGAGGGGAGTATGCAACTAAAGGTGCACAAATTGACTAAACTCTGCACCTATTTAGTTTCTAAGGTTAGTCACCTAGAATCCTAGGTGACTATCTTACAAAGAAGGGTTAATGACCAGCAACTTGAGATCATCAATCTCAAGGGCAAGTTAGCTGAGAGACCCATCCAGAGGACTCAACCAGTCCCATAAGATCCTGTGGATGTGGTGGACCTAACTCCTAGCTCCTCTATGCAAAAGGGTGATGCTATCAAAAAAGGGGAGAAAGTCCTACTTACAATCATAGAACTTGGGAGTTCCTCTCACAGTATGGACATGGAGGATCGTTGTCCATACTCAACAACCTCCTCAAGTCAACATTAATATGGACTCTCTCATCAAAGCTTGTTTGAGAAGGGTATACCAAGGGCTATACCTACTCCATCTCACCCTGCTGAAAATCCAATAGTGGGATGGAGGTATGATGATCAAATGAGAGCCCTGGTAATCTCTAGGTCTCAGGGTCAATAAGAGATTTTCAACTTCTACAACCTGAGATACTATAAGAGCACCTATCTAGTTGACCTCCCAGTTGCCAACCCAAGTCAAAACGTGCAAGCTGCAAGGTTAGCTGATAAGATTTAGCAAAGGGTGGTTGAAGAGTCAAGCTAAGAACAAGACTATATAGATAGAGGCTAGTAGGCAAGACTGTTGGTCAACTGGATGCTGAGGTGGATCCTAAGATTAGCTTCAAAGGGGAAACCTTGACTGAAGGCCCAGTAGTTGAGCCTGTGAACCTTGAGACAAGAGTTGCTTTAGCACCCTCAGCACCCACCAACTGGTGAAGGTGTCTCACAGCTTCTCTCTGGCCAGAGCTTAAGTGAAGAACTAAGAAATGAAGGCCAAAGCTCTCTCCACCCTGAGTCACACAGGCCTGTGAGTGACAAAGGTAAAAGGAAGATGACTTCTAAGGAGATTGAGGAGGAGAGAAGAGAGAGGAAGAGGAAGGCAAGGGGAGAGAGTTCAAGTAGGACCCCTGGCTTCATGGAACCTATAATCAGGGCTACCCCCAGGCCAAGTACTCAAGATGATGAGTTAAGGGCAGCCAGATTAAACTATTTAGGGTCTAGAAACTACAACATTGATGAACTCATCTCTCTCCCCTTGGAGCAATTAAGTGAACTAGCTATCATGGAAATGTCAAAGGAGAGGAAGGAATCTGAGGATGCATAATTGCTCCTCATGATCAAAGAAGAAAGAAGGAGAAAAAGACACTACAAAGCTCCTACCCTTTTCCCAGTTTAAGAAAGCCCTGAGACAGAGGCTGTGGCTGCTGAATAACAAACTTAGGAAGGTAGGGAACAAGATAGACAAAAAATGATCACCTACCTGAGTGCCACAGGCCTCGATCAGGCAGCAGACCTTCTTCCCTTGCCATATGACTACATTGAGTTTGAATACCTCAATCAACTCGAGCAACAAGTGCAAAAAGAGCAAAAGGTTGTAAAGAGGAAGATGAGGGAAGAGGCTGCAAAGTCAAGAGTCACCATCAAAACAAACTTGAAGAAATCTGCTGATAGACAGAAGATGGTGAGCTTTTTGAAGCTGTATAGATTCTCCAGAAGGAGGCTTGGTCCAATATCTCTATCCACCATGGATGAGCACATTAGAGTGATCAAGCAAAAGATCAAGAGGGGTGAGCTGGTTGACATGCATTCTCCACCAAGTCAGGCTGCACCTTAAGCTGAGGTCAAGTTTGAACCACAAGAGACAACATAACCTAGACCTAGTGCTGCATCACAGCCAGCTTCATCTTTTGATCCACAGAAGGTTCCTGATCCTTCTTTTTATGAATTTGTGAAGGACAAGGACCCAATTAAGGAAGACAAACAAGAGCAATCTGGTACTGCAGGCCAGTCTCCTTAGTTAAAATACAAAAAGAGGAAAAGGATGGCCATCAGAAGGGACAAGAGAAAGAAAAAGAAGAAGTCCAAGACATCCACCTCTATACCTCAGGAAGGGTCAGAACATCCTTAGGGTGATCAAGAAGAGGCTGTTCATCCAATTCCTATTCAAGTAGAGCCTCTTGCTGCTGAGAGACCCATTGAGTCTTGGATGTTTGCAACCAATCCAGATAGATGGTATGTCACTAGAGATCTAGGAGATCAAGACCTATATTTCTGGTAAAACATACTTGACCTCCCTCTGGATGATCTCTATGACATGAGGAGATACTTTGAGAGTCTGAGGAATCCTAACCAACTAATGATCAAAGGAATGGTCTTGATTCTAATGAGGACTGTCAAGAGATGAAGATCAAGAATCAAAGATCTCTTTAGTTTTGGTAGCATCAGCCTAGGGGGAGTTTGTAAGGACTATACTTAGATGCTGATGCAACCAAAGAACAACCAAGAGCTCTCAGCATGTATAAATGAAGTACAAGGAAGTTACTTTAGAAGATTTGATACAACTCAAGGAATGATGCTAAGTATCAAATCTTCTGACGCCAAAAGACCATATCTTCCAAAGCCAAAGATGAAGACTTCTGAAGCTTCAAGGACAAAGTCTTCCAAAGCCAAAGACTGATTTCTTTCGAAGAAAGAGAAGACACGCTTTCTCTGAATCACCATTTGACAAAAGCTAAACCACTTTCAGCTACCACTTCTAAAGACTCACCAACTTATATGAGTTGGTGAGAAGTCCATGCTTTTATCAACTGTAGATTAAAGTCTTTTGTCTGTAACTTTCCAACTATGTACTTTTATCCTTTTTGTAATATATAAGGATGTGAGCTATGGCATGTCATAGTCACTAGTCAAAAGGCAATCTTCCTTTTGACTCTACATTGATCTTGTTGTCTAGATTAGTATTTCCAGCTGGCCTTTAAAGTATGCCGGCTGTAGGATGTAGTATAAAGTGTCTCAAGTACTTGTATATTTTATGTATGCTTTGTAACACTTGTAAGAACTTGAGAGCAATATACATCATTCTTGAAAACCATATTTAAGTGTTCTTGTTCTTGTTCTTTTTCTTGTGTTCTTTGTATCATCTAGCCAGTTCCCTATTTTATCTGCTAAGTGTTTCATATCTCTCTACCTTATGAAACTGTTGCATTGACCATCCTTCACCGGTCCTGTAGATAATGTGGCCCAAGTACTCGACATGAGACCCGACAAATGAGCACTTCGACTTCTTAGCTACTAAATTGTTCTGCCTTAGCAATAACAGAACTTGCTCCAAATCAATCAAATGCCAATCCATCGATGGACTGTATACAAGTATATCGTCAAAGGATAACAATGTACACTATCATATTAAGTTATTGAACACCGAATGTATGAGAGATTGAAAGGTAGCTGGTGCATTAGTTAAGCCTAATTGCATAACTACAAATTCTAACTAGCCTTAATGCATTCTAAAAGCTGTCATATGAAAATCAGAATCATGCATGCACACCTGATGACATCCTGCTCGAAGATCAAGCTTCAAAAAAACCACAGCTTGGCCCAATTCATCAAGCAGCTCTTCGATTAATGGACTGGAAAATCTAGTTTTGATAGTAGCATCATTTAATTTTCTATAATCCACACAAAAGCACCAACTCCCATCCTTCTTTTTAGCCAATACGACTGGAGAAGCAAAAGCACTATGGCTGTTATGAATTACCCTAGAATCCAGCAATTCTTAAGTAAGTTGCTCCAACACATCCTTCTGCCCCGCTGGGTAACGATAAGCTCGTTGCTTTATGGTAATTGATTCATCCTTCAATGTATTCTTGTGGTCACATGATAGAATTGGAGGTAAAGATATAGGATTTTGAAAAACATCCGCATAAGTCTCCAATAAAGAATCCAAGGAAGAGTTGATCTGCCCATTGGAAACCATAGCTTCATGCTGATAAAAAGTGTGACCCACCGATTGTAGGCTGAACAACTGAGCATCAGCCAATACCATGGTTTGTTCCAAGTAATGACCCATCTTTTCCATCGTACACAAAGTTTTGTGTACCTATTGTAAGTAGTTCCCTTCAACACAAACTCATGGTTTCCCACTTTGAACTGTATAATTAAGTCTTTAAAGTTCCACATGATATCATCTAATGTTTGCAACCATTGAATACCCAAAACCATGTCATAACTACTGATGGGTATGAGTAACACATCGGTGGTAAACCAATTTCCTTGCATAAGCCAGTTAAAATTCTCACATAGCTTTGTACAAGTCAAGATTTTTCCGTATGTGATGGTTACATTCATAGAATCTACCCTAAGGAGATTTGTAAACACCCTTGTCAAGGCATGTAAAGATATTTGTAGGTTTGTACCTATAGAGCCTTTTACTCTCGTGGTTGAATAAGAAGACACCCCTGTCAAGGCTTGTAAAGATATTTGTAGGCACATTGTATCATAGCTTAATTCCAATTATTCCAGTGGAGGAACTTCTTCATCCTCTGCAACATCCATCACTTCTATGAAAAATAGTTGCTTTCCTTTACACTTATGGCATGGTTTGAAGTTCTCTGTACAGCCAAAACATTCTCCTTTTAGCCTCTTCTCTTCAATCTCTTTTGGAGATAGCCGACGGATAGGACGGGCTTTAATTGGAGGAGAAGGTAATAAAGGAAGATTAGCAGTGCTGGTTGAAGCTAAGTTTTTTGCAAAGGCTTCATTACTTCTATAAGAAGTAGGGTTGTAAGTGGACTTAGCTGACTTGTTCCAGTGAGAAGTTTGAGTCATTGCCATTGGTTCATCTTGAATCCTTACAAGCATATAAGCTTCAGGCAAGGTTTTAGATCATAACAATCATAGAGGATAACCAATTTCAGGTTTAACAGCTCGTAAGAACAGGCTCACTGCATACTCATTATAAATTGATACTTTAGACAAGGCTAAATCGAAAGCTTGACAAAGCTCCTGTAAGGTTCCTGTTTGGCATAATGCTGTGAGTGGCCCCATTGCATCTGGCCCTAAAACTAAGGCAAATCGGGCAGAAATGAAGCTTTTATACTCCAGCCAAAGCATTCCATCAATCGATCCTCCACAGGATTGTACAAACGATTGATGCCACAAAAGAGCTATATCTTCTAAATGAATCACTTCATATTGTACCTTTGATTACTCTAAAGTCTTGTAAATTGCTGCTCAACCCTACCTAACCATCCTTCTACATTTTCGACATTGAACTTTGGGAAATCAATCTTCGTAATACTACTATTGCTTCGATTAGTGGAAGATTCTTCGATATCTGCTCCACGGTTGCTCGAACTACTGTGATTGTTACCAATTGATTGCAAATTCTTTAGAATTTATGCCATTTGAAGCTTAACCGAACCCATATCGTTTGAGTTCTTCTTTGCAGCTGCTTTAATCTCTTTTAATTCGGTGAGGTTTCTTCCGGTTGCAGTCTCCAATCGAAGTAGTGATGCATCGTGTTCTTGAGTTCTTTGTTCTAAAGTTTGATTTCTCGTCGTCGCCATTGTTATCGAGCTTGTCCGAAAGTCGAACTGCTCTGATACCAATGTTACGATCGAAAGAAGAAGAAAAAGAAATCACAGAGAGGGAGAGAGATTACTCTTCAATTCATCGATGCTCTTATTACTTGCATTCGATTGGTATATAACCAACTTAACGAATGACTGTTAAGTCATTACAACAGTTACACAATTACACTTTTGACCTTACTCATTATCACTATTACAATTTACCCCCTTGAACTATCTAACTCCAAACATACATGTAACAATAAGTGATCTCTTATTGGACAATAGTGGCTTGTTTAATCATTAGTTTACTGTTTGGACTAGTAAGTCCAAGAAATTGTTGGAACTGTATGTGTGTTTAAAGTTTATTTGGGCAATGAAAGACTAAGACACAAAATAATCCATCATTCAAAACCTAATTACATATCTCCCACTAGGATGTTGCAAAAAATCTAGAAGTGAAAACGACCCATAGGGTGTCAGTTCTCTTTATCTTTAAAAATTGATATGATTTAGATGAATAAATCTTCACAAATTTCTTTAATTATATTCACACTTAAGGCAAACCAGTTTAAGTATGTACAAGCCGGTCCACATGATATGTCAAAGGATAAAAGCTTTAAGAGAACCTAGTTAACTTTTCTTGATTCGATCGACCTCAACAAAATATCAACCCTTTCTATCTTGTTAGAAGTTGACACACATAGGGTGAGGGTTGGCGTGTGGCATACTATAAGGTGTGAGGATGATAGGAGCTATGGTCAAGATTGTTTATGTATAATCCTTTTGTTTAACCTTAATTCTTATTTCTTCAAGTTCAAGTTATGATTCTTTGTAAAAAGATAAACCCCAAAGTTTTTAGTAATTAAGCAACCGACATGCTATTATATCAAATATAATACTTGTTATTAGGCTAACGGATTGTAGCAAGTCACAATAGATAAAGTGGTTAACTATATTTGCCTAAGAAGTGTAAGAAGAAATAGGGTGCTGACATATGACAAAACTAGAAAATAGAGTTAAATGATATTTTGGTCTACTAATTATTTAATCCAATTTCTGTTCTCCTTTTATAAATACAAACATTTATTTTACACATTTTCTTCACCCACAAATTCTATTAACAATTAACCTCAAAATACAACCAAAGCCTAGAGATTTATTGTTGCCTTAAACTCCATAATTACATGCAACAACTAATCGGCGATTAGAGGTGTTAACTTTAGCAACGTGTGTCAATCGGTAGTGTTTTAAGACATTGATTCAGTAGTCAATGATAGTCGTAATCGGAGGTAATGAAAAGTGATATGCGATGAATAGAAGCACACGGTGGTTGTCGCTAAATGATGGTGGATGACATTGATGATCGATGATACTCAGATGCCATTTGGTTTATCACACTCAGTTCGTCATTTAATCTGAATTTGAATAAATGTGCTGGATTAGCACAATAATGTGTTGCATTTTTTGTTCTCTATTTTATATGTTGTATTAAAAATGTGATGATTTTTTTATGTTTTGCTAAATTTACTTGAACTAGTGGCTTTGCCACCCATGCTTTGCTGCGAGTTTCAACCAACATCAAAGTTTATATGAATATCCCTTAACTTACTCGTATTCTCAAAAGTACGACAACTAACATAAGCCGTTTACTACATCATCGCCTACCTACAAGATTTTCTTTCATTAAAAATTCGAGAGTCAAAAGGTGTCACTCCAATGTTCATACAAAGACGGTGAAGAGTATAAAATGGCAAGAAACTGTTAAAACATGTTGTACATTCAACCTAAAACATGTATCTATGTCAAGGAGTAGCATACAATTCATGAACAGTAACATATGTAATAATTATGTTAGAAGGCTCAAAGCTGTCATTCGTTGCGGCTGCAAAAATCACGTTTGCCTCGCCGTAACAACGAACATGACCTTTTTTACATCATCATCGCATCTAAACATCCAAGATTAACCTCTAAACACGTAATGAACTGTTGAGAGCATGCATAGGGTCTCGGATAACGTCAAGCTAATGGTCATAGAAAACCATAGAATCTAAAACATTTAGAACAAATAGTTAGTTCCAGAAATTCCAGATCGATGACTTTCTTAGGGTCTCAAATGAGTCCAGCCTCATCAGCATTGACGACAACAATTTACATACTAGTAATCCTTCATAAATTTCAAAGTCAACATCATGCATAGAGTCTCGGATAAGCTCAAGCTCATCGTCATCAATAAGCACCGAATCCAAAACATTTAGAACAACAATTCAAGTCCAAAGACTCAAGATCTACAACCTTTTAAGGGTGTTAGATGAGCCCACCTCATCATCAACGACAACAACCATTTATATGGTAAATTAATTCAACGACTTCACCATAGAAACCAGAGAACGATGGTTCAACAAACAAAAACCCACAACTACAGGAAATAGCTAACCAAGTAGGATACCAAAAACAGCACCTCGACCAAATTGTAGCACAGAAACCACAAAAGGCGGTGTCCGATGACACAAGATAAACCCTAGGTGTTGGTGGTGACCCAAAAAAGATCACCACAGAGATAGCCCTAGCCGGAAAAGGGAGGTGAGCCTTCCTCCATTCATGATGGCCATGTCACCACCGACATCGACCCAAACAACACATAAGAGGACCGTAATACTCCCTACTGCGACCCAAAAATGGAATTAAACGACCCAGCGTCGCCGGAAATGGGTGGCGACATGGCTTCCGGAAATGGGACCCACATCAAACAAAACACACTATTTTAACTTCGAACAAAAATCTATCACATTTTATTACAACATTGAACATGTTAGTTTACCATAAAAATACACACAAAACATTTTAATTTACAAACATATTGTCTTAACACAATACAATAAAAGTTAACAAGATGTTTTAATGTAAAACAACATTGGATGTGTTAATTTCTAGGTAAACAACAATGTTGTACTCTAATACAACATGAAACGTGGTGTTCAAACACAAAACAACACATAGATTGTTGTTTTAGCACAAATCCGTGCTTTTTGACTCAAACAACACAAAACTATGCTGTTTGATGTAGACAACACAAAACTTATATTGTTTGACGTAAACAACACAAAACTATGATGTTTGATATGAAACAACATAGTTTTATGTTTTTTTTGACAAAATACAACACAAAAACATTAAAAATGTAGCATAAGTTCGAATCATTTGTTTTTTTTTGTAAAAAATATAGCAATACTATACTCCATTTGAAGAGAATTTTTTTTTGATTTTATAGTGCAATTTGTTTTAAAAATAAATTAGTATGAAAAATTTATAAATGTTTAAAAAAATTGGGTAAAACTTAAAAAAGTCAACAAACGTACATACCCAAAATACCCTTCCATCTCTTTTTCTTCTATATTTTTATCTAACCATTGATAGATAAATAGAATGTTAAGATCATTTTTAGTTTTCTTAGGCAAATATCATTTTTAGGGGAATTTCACTCTGTATATATATGTATATATATATGTGTGTGTATATATATATGTATATGTGTGTGTGTGTGTGTGTGTGTGTGTATAGAGGAGGGATCAAATGAGAACTCACTTTTTTGTAAAAACTCTAGGAATCAATCTCAGACACTAGTTTTCAATGCCAAAATGATAATCAATAAAAATATAATAAAAAAATTATAAAACGAAAAATAACATAAAAATAAAAAAAGTAAAAACATAAAAATGTTTCTTTCGTTTCCCTCTTTCATAATTTTTTTTTATAAAAAAATCCAGGTTTTTTTTACGAAATTCATTTTACATATGTGTAATACTGGATTTACCCATACGTATAACCAGATTTACACATGTGTAAAAGGGTGAACAATTTTTTTAAAAAATATATATCAATTTGGTAGGCATTGGAAAGATAAAAAAAATTAATTTACTGGTGAAATATTTTTGAAAAAATAACGTCATGAAAAAAAGTTATGAACGTTTAAAAAAATGGTGAAAATCACATGTGACTTGCATGTGATGTACATTGTGTGGATTATATTGGTTCCTAGAGTTATCAAAAAAGGGTGGTTCTCAAGATAACCATACTCTATGTGTGTATATATATGTATATATGTGTATATATGTATATGGGTTGGTTAAATAAAAATATGAATTTGCCTAAAAAAACTAAAAAGGGATCTCAGCTTTATATATTATAAATGAAGGGTTGAAATCAATTTTTAACACAAAACTGATCTCAAGGTTATTATGGAAAACTTATTTTTGTTGAATTTTTTACATTTCCCCACTATATTTAAACGTTTATAATTTTTTTATACGATATTATTTTCTAAAATAAATTGCATCATAAAATAGAGCGTTTTTTCCTATTTAATTCAAGTATAGTATTGTAAAATTTTGTTAAACAAAAAAAATCACTGTTACAAAAGTATGTTGTTTTATGATAAGACAATATGTTATGTGATGTTTTACGGTGATACAACACTTCTATGCTATTTTACGGTAAGACAACACGTTTTGTGTCGTCTTATGTTAAGGAGCTTACTTAAAACTATTCCGAAATTGTGCTGCTTACAATAAGACAATGCATTCGCTGCTACATGATAAGAAAACACTATCTATGTTGTTTACGTTATGTATTGTTTTACGATATCATATTTTGTACAGTACTGAGTAAAAGATTATATTAAACAACATATATTTATGTATTGTTTAGGGTAAAACTAACAAAATAAAACACCATATTGTCTAAAGGTTTAATGTAGTATAATACATCTATGATGTTTCAATGTGTTAGTATCATGTAAAACAACATGTTCTATGTTGTTTTCATGTAAAACATAATGTTATAAGATGCTTTCGTGCAAAAAAAAGCGTTTCATGCTGATTTGACATAAAACAACACATTATTTGTTGTTTTCATATAAAATAATATATGATGTACTTATTTAAATAAAACAAAATTCTTTTAGTTGATTTAGGGTAAACTAGCACATTCTAGATAAACACAATACAAAATATGCCATGTTTATGTGGTATTTTGACATATAATGCCCGTTAAAAATGACTGTATTACTGTTAATTTGAACATCCGTGATTCCTTTTGAAAACATAGTATAAATTACAAAGTAAAAAATTGAGTAGATCAAAGTGATTCTCGAGAAAGAAAAGGCCATATTATATAGAGTATGATGTTTCAAACTCTAAATATGAATAAAATTAAACAAAATCTATATGAAAAACAAGATATAACTGGGTTTCGAATTAATAAAAAAACAAATCCAATATTAAACTATCTTTGTTCTAAATTGATGATGAAGAAGATGAAAAAGCTCAAGAACACAATGATCAAACTACACAGATCTGAAAGACGAAATTGATTTTATTTTAAAACTGAATTGAGTTTTAATTGAATAAAATAAAAAATCTAAAGAAAAGATGAATAAAATCGATTGAGATTAAAAGTAGACTTAAAAAAAACAAAAGAAACTAATTTTGGTGTTGTTAATATATTAGAGATTTTAAAAATAATATTATCCTTGTTATTCAATTCTAGATATTGACATTTGTCAATCCCATATTGCTTCTTAGGTTTTTTAGGCAAATGTTATTTTTTATTTGAACCAGCCTCTATATGTATATATGTATATTTAGTTAATGTTTTTGGAACTATATATATATGAATATATTCGATCTTAAATAAACATACACATTATATCAGGATTGTAAATGAGTCGAGTCGAGTCAGCTCGTTAATATTAACGAGCTCAAAATATGAGCTGAGAATCGGATCATTTGTACGAGCTAAGCTGAGCCGGCACGCGAGTCAAATCATTTATAAAAAAAATAAATTGGTTATTTGCACACATATTCATATATAAAAAAGGAGACAATAGTTTCTATATTTATTTATTATAACTCCTTGAAAAAATGGTAAGAAATTAGTATTTTAAGAAATATAATTATTCTTTATAGTTTCATACTTAAGTTTTTAGTTAGAAAATATTAAACTGACCATATTTCTATAATATATTTAAATAATATGATATAATTTTTGTTTATAACTTATAAAAGTCTTAGAGAGATTTACTATTTGACCTTTCCCAAAACTTAGTTGCATCCTTAAAGTTTAAAAACTTTACTATGTACCTTGATTTTTCATTTTTCCATCCATTTGATTCCTGAATGTTAATATCATTAGTTTTTCTGTTAAATATTTTTATAAAAAGACTAAACTACCCCTAAACCTAATGTAAGGCCCCGTTCTCGGGCCGCTTACAGCTGGACCGTCATCGCATAAATTATTTAAAATACTCATTTCTTTGCAGCGGAAATTAATAACTTTCATTTATAATTAGAACATGTTATCTCATTACATAATTCATTTACATATCAAAATACAATAACATGTCCAAAATGTGGATGCCAGTCTTCAAAACGTCCCCAGTAGCGTGTGCATCCATGCCTGCAACTCCTCAGCATCAACAAAATACCTGCAAACTATTATGCATACAAAAAGTCAGCGACGCTGAGTGAGTTCTAGTTTTATAAATAAAATACTTTACTTCCTTTAAAACATAACCTTCAAAATCGTATGCGATCACACATCATACGTACACATTGATAATATTATTATTATCTTCATCATTGTTCAATTCGTATATTTTGTACATTCATTATTATCATTCACTTCAATCTGGATCCTGTCTCATGCAATACCCCCGACTCGTGCTCGAAAGCTGATACTGTGCCGGGGCCTGTAAACAAACCCCCGACTCGTGTCCGAAGACTGACACAATACCGGGGTACGCGACAAGGATCTCCTTCGAGTCACAAAGACTCCCTTCGAGTGACGAAGACTCCCTTCGAGTCATAAAGACTCCCTTCGAGTCACAAAGACTCCCTTCGAGTCACGAAGACTTCAATCTGGATCCTGTCTCATGCAATACCCCCGACTCGTGCTCGAAAGCTGATACTGTGCCGGGGCCTGTAAACAAACCCCCGACTCGTGTTCGAAGACTGAGACACTACCGGGGTACGCGACAAGGATCCCCTTCGAGTCACAAAGACTCCCTTCGAGTCACGAAGACTCCCTTTGAGTCACGAAGACTCCCTTCGTTCTTTACGTTCCACTTTTCATTATTATTATCTTTCACTTCGTTACATAATACTTTACGTTCATTCATAGCCATACACCAAACCACGTAAAGTCATACATCATACATAACGTATTATAAAACATAATACATACGTTTTGAAAACCATTTAACGAAGAAAGACAACACACCACACACAACACCAGGAACCACAACACAACACCAAGCGTGCACCAAGCATAAACCATCACATCCCAACGGGACCTATCTCAAACATCACCTCTTAAAGCCCCTAAGAAAGCCCTAAGTCCAAAACTAGGCACAACTGGTCATTCTAGGCGAATCAGCAGAAAATTCTAAGTATAAAAGCTCCTGGGCGCATGGGAACTATTTGGGCGCATCAGCACTATTTGGGCGCATCATCACTTTTTGGGCGTTTCAACACTTAGCCACAGAAACCATTCTGGGCGCATGGGCACTATACAGACACATGACCCACACTTAGCCAATTTTCACACTTTCTGGGCGCACGACCACTATTCAGGCGCAAGACCAGGGTGCATTAGCACCATTTGGGCGCACCAACTTTGGGCGCATGAGGACACTTAAGCACATAACGCTTGGGCGCCTGAGAACATTTGAAATATGCCTAATACTGCCAAATACACCCGAAAGGCAATCTAACACTACCCAAGCATAGATCTAACATATTAAGGGCATCTAAAACCTACCAAGCACAATACTAACCCATAACAAGCCTAGAACACACAACCACAGCACATAACATCGAACAACAAGCTAAAACATACGGTTATCTTTGGAAAACCTTTTCCCGGTATGCATAATAGCTCCAAACACTTTAAAATCTGGAAAAGAGGGGTTCTAGAAACTCACCTGAAGCAGATCTTTAAACCAAACACTTCCACCAGTGATTTCAGCTTCAAAATTCCGAGAACAACCTTCTTAAAACATCAAGAACTCGGTTACAATCTGCAAACCGAGTTAAAACCCGAACATAAGCTCAAGAAACTCACCTTTTGCAGCTTTTCCTTCCTTCTTCTTCTCCAAAACCGGCACCCCTTTCTTCTTCTTCTTCTTGACCGAGAACAGAAAGCAGATATGCTTTAAAGTTGGTGGCCATACCCATTTTAATAATAAAATATTAGAGTTTTATCCTTTTACAACTTTAGCCCCTCCACTTGTGTCCATTTACCTTTCTTTCTGGATACTTTTCTTTTCTCGTCTTTTAAATAAAAATTCGGGGTGTTACACCTAAAGATTAAAAAAAACTTGTGAGACCAACCCATATCTTTTTACCATAAACTCACTTTTCTGATTCTTTCATATTCACCAAACATCCTCACCACACACACACACACACACACACACAATCTCTCCCATCTCTCTATCACCACAACTACCAAAGTCGACCATTACCACCAACGACCGCCACCACCACTATCAGAACCGTCATCACCACCACCAGAACCATCCATCACCATCAAAGGAACCACCATCACCATAAAACCCTAGGTAGCTATTGGATCTTTTCATCAAAATTTTAAAGAAACAAAAGATTAATTGGAGACGATGATGGAATGAAATGGGAGGAAATAAGATTGATGGAGAAGAATGGAGTATTATTTTTGTGTTGTGGGGTGTATTTATAGGTTTGACCGGCTATTTACATTGTGTACCGAGAGAACCGATGGGATAACGACTTACGAGGCACATATTTGGGTGGTGGTAGATAGGGCTGCGGTGGCAGTGATGGGGGTTGTGGTGGTGGCGTTAGGGGTTGCGGTGGTGGTGATAGGGGTGGCTACGATGGCGGTGATGGGAGGTTGTGGTTGGGGTGGCGGGCGGTTGTGGTGGCAATGACAGGGAGCTTATGGTGGTGGTGTTGGGTGGTTGTGGTGATGGTGGTGATGGGTTGCAATGACAATGGTGATGGAGATTAGGAAGGAGAGAGAGAGAGAGAGAAGAAAAAAAATAGGTGTGTGTGTGTGTGTGTGATGAGAAAGAAAAAGTCTTTATAGACGAATTGGTGAAAAGATGAGGTAGCTGTGTGGATTCCACAAGTTTATTTTATTATTCTTTTAATCTTTAGGGGTAGTTTAGTATTTTAATAAAATATTTAATAGAAAAACTAACGGTGTTAACATACAAGACTCAAATGGATGAAAAAAAATGAAAAGTCATGATACATAGTTATGTTTTTAAACTTTAAGGATGCAACTAGTTAGTTTTGAAAAAAGTCAGGGATGCAAATAGTAATTTACTCAAAATCTTATTTTAGATTTTAATTTATATGAGCCAACTAGCAGGGGCGTACCTAGCCTTTCAGGGCGAGGTTGCCCGAACCCAATGATTTTTTTTTCAAATAATATATATACAGTCAAATTCCAATTGACTCACATGAAATTTTAACACCGACCTGAGACTCACACCAACCTCATAAAAGTTTAACTTCACATATGCGAAGAATCAAGCAAAATATACTTATTCATCCAGTTATTTTTTACTATACTTAATTATTATTTTAAATATAATTTTAACCGTTCAATTTCATTTGTTTCAAATTTGGCGTAATTCTTGTTACCCAAGTACAATTATAAAATACGTCTATACTGTTTGTTTTACTCGACACCCAAGTGGGTTTATAAACTTGACTGCATGTGAGCGTTTGTTATTTAATTAACCTTTCATGTAAGTCAGTTTATTTTCACAAGAACACCATATAATCTTGCGATGCGCTTATTTATAAGCAAAATCAAACCGCCACAAAATGCATATAAATACGCTACTATATATAAAAATTTAAGTTGTATAAACAATTTATCATAAACTTTTATTTAACCATACATTCATTTGCATTTAATATTTAATATCTTAATATTGTTATTTATCCAAATAATAACAAATTTTGTAATAGTTATTTCACTATATAATTTTACAAGAAAAATTTACGTGCATTGATGCATTTAACTTATTTAAACGTGAAATTGATTATTGGCTCTCGGCATGCAGCCTTTTTGGTATCATGTCTCAGAAGCAATGGTGTCAAACATTCTTTACTTGCTTCATTTTAATTCATGAGGTCCATCACACATGGAACAAATTGTTAAGTAGTCAACTTGTCCCATGTCACATAATTATTAACTAACTAATCAAACATGTTAATCGCCAAAACCATAACAGCTAGGTGTTATAACTCCTTCCCAGTTAAACAAAATTGCATCCGTGCAAATAACTACCAAAAACCAAAGATCTTATTAACACATTACATGTTCACCCATGTCTCACAAAGCATGCTCAAAACCAAACTAGTTGAAAATTAACCATACTCACAAAGGGCTCAAATGCTAAAAGGTTCATGATACTAGATATAACAAACCAAGCGTGACCGACCCTGGTTCAGTCTATAAAACGAAGATCAATCGTAAAAAGAATCTCATTTTGAAAATCCAGATTCTCTTTATTAAACCTGATCATGTTTAAACCTATCGTGACATTATTAGGGCATTATTCTGCCTAGAAATACGTGCAATGAAGCTTTAAAGCACAAACGAGGTGTTGTTCAACCCAGAAGTTGTATATGCTCAAAAGACCTATAAATTTGCAACTACAATAAATTTGATGTTTTCAAAATCAAACAAATGATTTTATGTTTTCACAAATATCATTAATATGTTAAACGCTTCAATGCGCAAATATACTCTGTTAAGAGATCATATAGACTAGAAGTATACCTATGTTTGATCAAATTTTATTCAAAGGATGAGTGAAAATCTTGTCCTAAGGGTGGTTCAATCTCATTTGTAGATAACGATGATTAAGAAGGTGTGTTTGTTTATCTGTCTAAGCAAATAGACCAATATTTATGAAGGGTGATACCACAATTGAAATAGACTGCTAATGTATGGTTTACCATTAAATTATGATTAAACTGTTTAACTATATTTTTGCCTAGCTACTTTTGTGTGAACTGAATATATTCATTAGCATTTTTGCTATGTATTATTTTATACAACTAGTTATTTAACTCGTCGCGCGTTGCTGCGGCGGCGAGCGTACGTGTCATGATCAAGTATAAAATATAATCGACTCAACTTGCTTCCGAACTAAATTTACGTAAAACATGGAGTAACACGAATTAGTACCATCGAATGAACGTAGAACAACTCAAAACGTACATCAAAATAAGCAAGTGCGGGGAAGCCATAGGCGGCATGATAAAACATAGATTACATTCGCTCTAACACATTTCCTAGCAAAATTTACATCAAAACATAGAGTAATTCGAATTTATACCAACGAAATAAAATTATAATATTTGACCCAACTCGTTCCAAACAAAATTACACATAAAAATAAACACGTAGTATTATATAATAACGTTTTTTAAGATAGATATAATTTGAACTACTATTATTTATATGAGAAACCAAAATATGGGTTAATTAAGAAAGCATGCAAAGTATAGTGAATGTTAGACTCGAACCCGGGTCTTATGTATAGTGAAAGAGCTCGCAAGCCAGCAAACTAGATGTCCTTCCATGCTCAATTTTTCTATATATAATATATAATATACAAAAAAAATCTCAATTTTGCTATATATAATATATAATATACAAAAAAAAATCTAAAAATCCTTTATGTCCACCGACGTAAAAAAATAATAGTAATAAAAATTTTAGGTAATCATCAATAAATATTGCCAATGAATAGGTGCCAAAAGAATTCTGATTCCATAGGCACATACTATACCTAGTGCCTTGTTTTTATAACTTTTGTAATATTTGCCGGTAGCCATAAGATTTTGTTTAAAACATCATTTTGATGATGTTTTGATGTAAATAATAAATGGTTTTTAATTTTCTATGAATATACAAGAAAAGTTTAAACAACCATAAAGTCTCAATAAGTAACTCTACACGTGGAAGTGTCCTAAAATGACATTGGTCTAAAATACTCCAAAACCTGTTAGACGTTTTAGATTTTAATTTATTATGCAATTAAATAAACTTAACACAAGCATTATATGCTTTAAATATCCATTTTAAAACCTTAAATATTCTAATAGTTGTGCATAAAAATAGTTACATATAGTTGTTTTATATTTGAAATTTTCGTAGTTTATTTCCGTTGTGTAAACATTATTTTGAAATAAACAACTTAAATAAACATACATGTATCAATCAGTCGCGCTCTTTTGGTATATTAGAAACTAGGGTGTGATAGGTTCGTCGATCTCAACGTTACTTTTTTAGGAGGTTAGATACTTTAATATCTAGGTTTTAATCAAATTGAAACAATTAGGAGTGTGCAACATACGGGTAGGAACCGAGATAACCGAAGAACCGTACCGTTAAAAACTGTTATAACGGAGTCGGATGTATTACCATACGGGTAACGGTTCTTATAATTTGTGTTTAACGGGTTACGGGTCGGTTACGGGTACAACCACGGTACACAATTTAAAACCGTGAGAACCGAAATTGAGTAAAAGATATTATTATTTTAGAAGAAAGACATGCAGAATTTAAAGCACAAGAAATATGTACCTTCCTAATCACAAACGAATTTAAATTCCAATTTAAATGGCATCGTAAATCAATTGCAGCAACCATTGCAGCAATACCATACAGCAGCAGGGATCGAAATCAATTGTGAAGCCATATTACGTATCATCAAGCAAGTTTAATCTCCATACACATCATCTCAACTACAACTTAGGTATGAATGTAAAATTCTTTACATACGCAGTAGTACACTTGAATGTATTGATTTATGGTTGCATTCATTCATGAGTACTCATTAATCCTTAATTGATAGGCATGTATGGATGTATATGTATTAATTTTCAAACAATGGCTATGGATGCATATTATTGTTTTTTTAATAAAGAATTATGATGATTATGATTCTAGATAGAGGTAAAAAATTGTTTCTTCATAACTTGCAGTTTTATAACCCACTCTAATATCTGTTGGAAACTGTAATTTTTTTAAAACAATTATCCTAGTATGTAACTATTAACATAACAGTAAGTATATGCGTGTTTTATATCTTGATTTCATAGTAGGTTACATGTATGATCATTAAGAAACATGCAAGTATATACATGTCTTAACACAATGTTATCTTATATACATGTCTTAACAAGATGGATACCCAAAACATATCTAGCGGTGAGGACAAAGAAGAAATCAAACCTGTGAGTGGAAAAAAATCCAGGAAACAAAAAGTGCAACCAAAGAAAAGGAAGCTCAAAGCAGAATGTTGGAAACATTTTCAAGAATTCTACGACGAGGAGGGTCACAGGAAAGGAATATGCAACTATTGTGGTACTGTGTTATGTGCTGAATCTTCAACGAATGGAACATCGTCGTTGAATAAGCATGTAAAAAGTTGTGAGAAAAACCCTGCTAATATGAACAAAGTCCAATCTCGGCTTTCTTTGAAGAAAAATGAAGATGGTCAAGGTACGTTAAAAACATGGAAGTTTGACCCTGCTAATGTTAGAAGGGCGTTAATTCGGATAATTATCGAGGACGAACTTCCTTTTTCTTTTGTTGAACGTGAAGGATTTAGGAATTTTATGGAAGCTGTGTGTCCTAGTTTTAACATTCCCTCGCGGTTTACGGTCGCCCGTGATATTGTTGAATTCTATCTTGATGGAAAAAAGAAGCTGAAACAATTTTTTATTAAAAACCAACAAAGGGTTTCTTTCACAACAGATACCTGGACTTCAAACCCGAATATCAACTACATGTGTTTGACAGCCCATTACATTGATGATAACTGGAACTATCAGAAGAGTATAATAAACTTTAGGCCAATACTTAGCCATAAGGGTGATCAGATCACGACAGCTATTGAAGATTGTATCAATGAGTGGGGGATAAATGGAGTGATGGCATTTACTATGGATAATGCCACATCAAATGATGTGGCAGTTAGAGAACTGAAGCTTAGGTTACCAAATTTGATTCGTAATGGTGTGTTCCTACATGTTAGGTGCCTAGCCCACATAATTAACCTCATAGTACAAGATGGCTTGAAACGACAAGGTAAAACCGTTGAATGTATTCGTGACGCAGTCAAATATATTAGATCATCGGCGGCTAGACTTCATGACTTTAAAGCATGTATTACCGAGAAAAAAATTGACACAAAAGCGTTGTTATCATTGGATGTGTGCACGAGATGGAATAGCACCTACGACATGCTAGAAAGGGCTATTAAACTAAAGGATGCTTTTGATTTATATGCTCGTAAGTATAGTAATTTCCGGAGTGAATTAGATGTTGTTCCAGATCATAGTGATTGGATTGTTGCAAAGAAGCTAGCAAAATTTCTTGAGCTATTCAAAACAAAAACAGTAAATGCTAGTTGTTCAACTACTGTGGTGGCCCATGAACTATATGCTGAGGTTATGGATATAGGTGATCACCTAGATGAATTGCAAAAGGAAAATAAGGATCTCTTTGAATTTATGACAATGATATGAATAATGCAAGCAAAATTTGAAAAATACTTTGGGGATGATGGTAGAAGAAATATGATTTTTGACTTTGCAGTAATATTAGATCCGCGATATAAGCTTCAAGTAGTAGAGTATGGTTGTAGCAGAACTTGTGAGTTGGCTAGAAAACCCGAAGACACCAACGAAGATATTAAAACTAAGGTATGCAAGATGGTTGAAGATGTGAAGTCTGAGATGCATTTAATGTATAAGGATTATGAGGTTTTGTATGGAACCAGTTCAAGCAACACAGTAAGGACGGAGAATAGAGTTGAACAAACTATGTCGAGTAAAAATGCTTGGATTGGTAAATTTCAGAAACTCAAGGGTGGTGGTGTTCAGTCGTACACTCGGAGAACATAACTTGAAAGATATCTGACAGATGAGGATTCTACAATGAATGAGATTGACTTTGATATTCTACAATGGTGGAAGGTCAATGCGGGTAGATATCCAATCCTTTCACACATGGCGAAAGGTAATACTTTTTTATGTTTCTAAATTTCTGTTATACATCATTTATTCGATTATAATTGTTTCATTGTATTTTTAGATATCTTGGCCATTCCAGTTTCAACAGTAACTTCTGAGTCAACTTTTAGCACCGGTGGACGGGTAGTGCACGCCTACAGAAGTTCATTATCCCCTAATATTGTTGAAGCATTGATATGCACATAGGACTGGATTCGAAAGGGAAGAAAAGAAATTAGTGAAGTCGAGGATTTGGATAAATTCGACGAGCTGTCAAAAGGTAACTTCTTTTATTTTGTTATTGATATTTTTGTATTTTTAGATACTAATTGTTGGTTTTATTTAGATATTTTTGATAAAATTGGGCTGATGATGATTGTTGAGGATTAAAGAACAACTAGAAGTGAACTTCTTGCTCAATTGATTGATGGAGATTTTGGTTATCATTTATTTCTATTTATTTTGGTTATTATTATTACTTTAGATTTTTAACTCATCAATTGTTTGAATTTAAACTCATTAGTCATTTACTTATTCAGTAATTTGGATTTTCAACTCAATCATTATCTTATTTTGATTTCTTGGTTATCATTTCTTGTCAACTTGATATTTTTATTTTTACATAAAGGTCAACAAAGTGCAACTACTTTACTTATTTCATTTATGCATTACAAGAGTAGATACATCACAGTTAGTATATTAGTATGTTAGTGTTTGGCTCATGTTTGACATATTGTTTTTATAAAATCCTTTGTGCTTTCTTGATATGTTGGACTGATTTTTACAAATGTTGGGTGGTAGTAAACTTCAATTCCTTGATTCCTAGTTATAAAATTTTAGCTCTTTAACAAAGAATTGTGCACCATACCATGTAGTGATCTCTGCAACTAGCAAAGTTGTATAATTAGTAAAAATTTTGGTTGGTTTTGTAAATTATAAATTCAAGTATGCTTGCTCCTATTATAAATTCAATTCTCATAGATATTTCATCGAACATCTTGTAGGCATTACAATAATCAAATCTTGAGATGCCAAGTAAGATTCAATTCATTCCCATGACCACATGTTTCATCTACATTCTATGATTTTAACAATAAAATTCTATCGATCAAGGTTAAAATATGAAAAATAAACTGAAGCTTAGCAATAAACCAACACATTTCATAACAATAAAAAGTTTACTAACCTACTGGGGTTGATGCCGATTCTGTGTTGACGCCGATGAAACTAACGATAATCAGATATATCATTTAATGGTGATGATTCTTCTCTGTTTATTTACTGGATTAACAAATTAATGTTTGTTTGTCCATGATCTTTTGCTTCCGATGCTTGCCATTCAGACCATCGAATTGGGAATTGGTTCTACGGCACCCGATTAGAACCGATAGAAGTACTCGTGATTTAACCAAACCGTGTATTTGGAAACAGGTGCGGTTCCGGGTTTTTAAACTAACCTAGTCGGTCCCCGGTTCCGGGTCGGTCCCCGGTTCCGGGTAGAAATTCACGGGCATAACCGAGTGCTCACTCCTAGAAACAATGCCTACTACGAAAAAGTAGGTGGTCAGGATGTCAGAAAATAATAATTTCTATAATAACCTCTTCAATCTTGAAATAAAACCTTACATAATAATTGAATCCTACTTCTCGAATATGATGGGAGTGCCAATTGAAATCTCTGACAACACGATTATAGAAAACGACCATCTGAGGAAGATTAGAGTATGGATGTTGATGAACAAGGAATTTCGTATGATGAAGTATTTGTAACGCATTTGGAAAATTTGGATTTGGATGATTGGCATCTTGACACACCACCTTCACAAGTGAGATGAGTTGCTGCAAATTCAAACGAGTTTGGACCTAGCAAATTAAAGTGACGAGAAAGTAAGGATGCTTATAGTTAAGTAGCTTGACAAGATTTATGAACCGATAAAAGTTTATAATCTATTGGATGAAGAACTTACCCAATACACAACTTTCATAGAACCTTTAGAGTGTAATGACCTAATGATGAGGACTAAAAAACCTCCCCCACAGTATGCATGGTTACACATCTTTAAACCTCAGTCCATAATGGAACATCTAGCTCGTGCTTTACACGAGATAGACAACCTCAAACAAGAATTAAACAAAAAGAAAAAAAATATAAGAAATTTGGACTAAGAATGGTCCAAGCCGGAGGACAATTCCTAAAGTGGGGGAGAAATATCGAAGAAATGAGGGAGGCCGGAGATTTGATGAGGGAGTAGAACTGTTGTTTAATATAAGAATATGTATAATATGTAATCTTAAACCTTTGTTATGAAATCATGAATTTCAAAATATCTAGAATATTCCTTCTTACTTCTCATTGTAGAATGTCAAGTCAACCCTTAGTTTATACTAGAGGGAAACAAAAGACTTTTAATGAAAATGATGATCGAGAAGCTCAACGTGTTGGAGATTCAAAGGATGATTGCTGAGGAAATCCAGGATGCATTCCCCACTATAGTCTCAGTGAAAAGGATTCCCAGGTCAAAATAAAAAAGTATAAAATTAAAGAAATAAAGAGCAGGAGCGCTAGCTCAAGTAACGAAAATACTATTGACCAGTTACTAGGGGTGTTCATCTAATCGTATTAGAGTTAATCAAATAAGTCAAATTTTGAAATTTTTAAACATGATTCGAAATCGATTTGAATTAAAAAAAGATAAATCGAATTCGAATTCCAATCTGAATTTTTCAAACAATATTCGAATTCGACTCGTATTTGAAAAAATTAGAATTCAAATAGAATTCGATTCGTATTTAATAGTCAATTAAAATTTTCAGAATTCATTTGAAAGATCTGATTTCAAATGATAAATAAGAAAAACAAGCATAACATATAAAATATTCCAAGTTCTAAACAAGTTAAAATGTATCAATTAGGATTTAAAATATTACATTATATATATTTTTGAACTTAATTTCTCATATACATTTCTATATTAATTTATAAAAGAGTAAATTATAAATTTTGTTCTTTAAGTATACTAAAATTATGGATCTTGTCCTTTAACTTTGATAAGTATACTGAGCGTCTTTTATTTGAAAACTTATCACGCTTTATGTCCTTTTTACTAACAAAAGTTAAATTTTTCAGTTACTTTTCTTGTAAAATTACCCTTACCCATTAAAAGACGAAATCTGTAATCTTCACTAATTTTTTATTTTTTTATTTTTTGTTTTTATTTTATTTACATTACTTTTCTTTAATTTTTTTTCTCTTTTCTAATTACTTTTATTTTTAGAAACTTATTTTTTTAAATGAATACTTTGCCCTTAACCCTTAAAATGTCGAAATGTGTTATTATTAATCAATAATTTTCTTTCTTTATTTTTTAATTTTATTTTCTTTACTTTTTTTTATTTTTAGCCAGTTTTGTTTAAAAAAATCATCATAATATTACTAATAATTTAGTTTTATTTTTTATAAAATGTAATTTTACTTATAGATTTTTATTTTTTTACAAATTTATTTTTTTTGTTCACTTTGTTCATTACCTTTGTAATAAAACTAATAGAAATTAGACAACTCAATTTTTAACTTTTTTGATACTAGATTTTTTAATCATTTTAAATGATTTGGTTTAAGGTTTATATTTGAAACCGGTTGGAGAAAGTAAGATTTTGGTTTATGATATGAATTTTTAATTTTATTGTATTCAATCAAATGGTTTTTTTTTAAATATAAATACAATGTGATATCTAATAACTTTAATTTGGAATAAAATATACTAAAATATTTCTAAACAACTACTTGAAGTTTTTAAATAAACAAATAATTCAAATTTTCTTTAATTAAAAGTACTTTTATTTAGGGTTTTATTTAAACTGTTAATAATGATTTTTTATCAATGTAAATCAAAACCAAACCACTTAAATTAAAACGAAACCGAACCAAACAATTACTAAGGGTTTTGCTTTTGTCTGTTAACTATTTGCTAACCTTTCACCCATTGCCCAGTACCCGACCCAACCTGCTTTAATTCACCAAGCTCCGATCTGTCTTGCTCAAACCCTTCATACACTGACGTCAGCGTCTCTTCAGCAAAACTCCCAGATCTCCTAACTAACGTCTCCCCATTCGTCAACTACTTCGGCCTCCCGTGGAAAAATGCCAACATCGTAGACCATGACCTCACCGAAGATAACCCCGTTCAGCAACTGCTTTGGCCTAAACCCATGAAATTAAGTGATTTTTTGAAGTGGAAAATAGGGGCATGTAAAGTGAATTGGGGGTGAAGAATGAGGCACAAATTTTATGATTTTAAGATGGATACAAGAACATGATTTTGTAGAAGGAGAATGACTTATGTGTGGGATGGTTACTGCAGAATGAGAGAAAGGATGAAGATTGTGTGGGGTTATTTTTAAGGATGAAGGTTGTGGAAGGGTTAGGGGCATCGTATTGGTGACTGGAGGTGCTTCCAGTGGTTTGAGGAGTTGGTGGTGTGGTCTCCAATGTAAAGAAAGGGGTAGTTGTGGGTATGGATTAGAGGTTTAGTGTTAGATTAAAAAGCTTAAGATAAATGACCAAAATACCCATAGAAGAAAGAGAAAGTGTAGGCTGGTTAACTGACAAGACTAACGATGTTAGTCATTTGGATACAAATGGTTGAAAATAGAAACGTCAGGTATGCAAAATGAGGTTTTAAAATTAAAAGGATGCAAGTAGTTAAAATTGACAAACATCAAGGATACAAAAGGTAATTTACTCAAAAATATATTTTGAGTTCTTCAATTTCTTATCGTACAGGTAGATAACTAATTTTTAAAAACTGAAAATATAATAAATTAAAAACCTATAGATAAAATTTATTTTATAAAAAAGATTAAAATAATTAAGTAATAATATTTCAGATAAGTTTATAAAATAAAAGGTTATTAAAGAAAATAAAGTAAATAAAATAAAAACAAAATGAAAAAAGTAAAAATTTAATAAAAATTACAGATTTCGTCCTTTAAGGGATAATGACAAAATGGTCAATTCACAAAAAACTAATAGAAAAAGTTAACTTTAGTTAGTAGAAAGAAAATAAAGCTATTTCATTTGTCGACACTATTAATATATATGAAACTCTATAATTAGAGTTGGCCAAAAAAACCGGTTTGGCAACCGGTTCGGGAAAAAAACCGAAACTGGTTTGTCGGTTTCCAAGCGGTTTTCAAACCCCTAATGTTCAAACCGGTTCCAAACCGGTCCAGTTTTAAACCAGTTACAAACCGGTTTCCAAACCAGCACCCCAAACTAGTTTCCAAACCGGTTTCAAAAACTAGCCATTATATAACGGCTTTATAGCCGTTTTTTGGCCGTTTGAGGTGTTTTTAACCATTTTTTTGGGGTTTTTTACCATTATATCCCATTAGGTTACTATATATATGTATTGGATGTTTTGATTGAACTACAACAACTTCAAATGCTCTCTACTCTCAAAAATCTAAAAAACGCTCAATACTTTCGAGCTCTTAAAAAAACTCTCAAATGGCTTCATCAAATGTTCAATCATCTGTTAGTTGTGATGCGTCTTTAAGTAACGTGATGGTAGCAATCCTTCCTATGAATAGGAACCCCAAAATATGATGCAATTACGATTTATGTCAAATGGCTAGTGGTCCGAACAAAGCTCGTTGCAAGGTTTGCCATAAGTTTTTCAAAAAAGATGCAAACACAACCTTGAAAAACCACATTGCACATAAATATTGTAAGGTGTTAAAAGGTGAACCGTCTCAAGGTCAAGCTTCAATGACAAAAGAAGGAAATGTTTGGGCTTATAACGTTGATGCGGTTCGGGAGCAAATGGCGCATTTTGTAATTCAAGAAAGCTTGCCGCTCAAACATTTCGACAACAAACGATTGACTCGACTCATTCAACGAACTCTCCAACCACGTTACACCAATGTAAGCCGCGCTACTCTTTGAAGAGATTGTTTAAAGTTATGGAAAAAAGCTAAAAATAAATTTATATCTTATTTTGAAAATTTACAAACCGGTGTTAACTTAACTAGTGATGTTTGCTCGACTCCTCATGGTTCACCGGACTCGTACATTTGTGTCACCGCCCATTGGGTTGAACCCGATTCGTGGCAAATAATGAAACGTACGATTGCGTTTGAATTGTTTGATTATCCTCACACCGGTGAAAACATTTTTTATCTTATTGACAAAGTTATTAAAACGTATAAATTAGAAAACAAAATTTTTTCAATATCTTTTGATAATGCGTCAAATAACACGCTTGCGATAGATCATTCAAAATTAAAATATAAACCAATTTGTGACGGTGTTTTTTTTCATAGTCGATGTATTGCGCACATCATAAACTTAGCCATTCAAGACGGTTTAAGAACGATTGAACCAACAAAAGATGGTTTTAAAAGAATGTTACGTGATATTTTTAGCAATAACTAAAGATATAGTAGGTATCCCAAGTTTTGTAGACGCAAATTCTAAATGTTTAGGTCCAAATTGGGACGTACCTACAAGATGGAATTCCACTTGTAACATTTTGAAAAGGCTATTGAACAAAAAGAAAGTTCAATAGCCTTTCATAATAGTTTGGTGAGTCGTGGAAAGGCAAATACTTACCATCCATCGGGTTGGCCTGTTATTGAAAAAATAAACAAAATGCTTCAAATTTTAAAAAACGCAACTACTTGTCTTTCTGGAGTTTATTATCCAACGAGTCTTTTCGTACTTCACCAAATTTACTTAATGACTTCAAAATTAAATGAGATGTCGTTCATGGGTAGACCTTATTCGGATATGATACCCCCAATGAATGAAAAACTTAAAAAGTATTTTAAAAAAATGCCCCCGGTTATTACATGTGCCGCTGCATTAAACCCTTGCTTAAATATGTCGGGGGCTGAAACTTTACTTGATGAAATTACTTCTAATTTGGATTTAGAAGAAGAAAACTCATTTTATGGTCAAATTTTAAAAGCTACTTTTAACCAATATTTAGAAAAATTATTTGATATTTAATTATTAAAATATGATGAAAGATCACACATCCATGAGTCATTGAGGCATGCGGCACATGCCAAAAGTTCAAATGATCCAATGTTTGCTTATATAATACTTTAAGGGATGAATGTAATAAACGTGAACGTGGTAACACTAGTGAACTCGGGAGGTATGGTGAGATGAATTTTTTATCCACCATGAGTCCATAAAATTTTATAAATTTTGACTTGTTGGCTTGATGAAAAGGTAAGAAAGATCAATTTCCCATCCTATCCACCATGACCTTAGATTTACTAACCGTCCAAGCTTTCACGGTAGCTTCTGAATATGTTTTTTCTGTTAGTGGTAGGATTAAACCGATAAGACGAACTCGACTCACTCCCAAAGCAGTTGAAATTTCAATTTGCTTGAAGGATTATTTGGATTCCGCGAAAAGAGTACAAGACAAATGCTCATTTGAAGGAGACTTGAAATATGAAGCAGAATTATACAAGTATGAGGTAGAGAGTGGATTGACACCCGGAATAACAGATGATGAAGCGACATATGATGAGTACCTTTGTAACAGGCCCGGTTCTGGTGGCGAAGAATAAAGTATCCAAATATGCAACGAAAGAACGGAGAACGACTAGGATAAATGTTTAGTTTTAAAAACAATTATTTACAATTTTATATCGTTTGAATTGTTTATATGTTTTATATATTATATATTTCTTTTTGATTTTAAATTGTGTACTTAATTGAAAATGTGTACTTAATTTGAAATTGTGTACTTTGTTTTTAAAAACAACTATGCAATGTTTCTAATTTTATATGTTTTAATTTTTATAAATAAAAATATGTAGATTAATCTTATAGGTTTATTTAATTTATACAATTAAATATGTAAATGCATCTTATAGGTTTATTTAATTTTTACAATTAATTATTTAATTAATTTATAACGCTTAAAAGAAGAAGAAGAAGAAAAACCAGACCGGTTTGGACCCGAACCGGTTTCCAAACCGACCCAAACCGGTTTAATAGGTTTGGGGATTTCCACTTCCAAACCTGTTTGAAACCAGAACCGGTTTAAGGCCAAACCGGTTTTGACCAGGGTTGACCACACCGGTTCCGGTTTGAGTTTTTAAAAAGCCGATTTGTACACCTCTATCTATAATTGTAGATGCTTTTTTGTGCAAAACAATTAAATACTTTATAGTATTCCGTCAACTACCGCACATTAGTAATTAAACTAACACGAAGTGTAAAAACTATTACATTTGTCGACACTATTCATAGCATTAATTTGTAAACAGTTTCATGATGGAAGTCAGCTGGTTTATATGAAATATATATGCAGAAATATGAGAACATATAGTCATCACATCTGGAATAAATATCTATATTTTACCAACTCCAAGAACTACAAACTAAACTAATACATAGATGTTCATTCGTGTTTCATAGAACCCCTAAATGGATTTATGAAACACTTCAAATCAATATTTCGATTTAAACAAATATTTACAGTAATGTAATCAATAGATTACACCAATGTAAATAAATCATATCATTTAAATAATTTCAACACGACACAACCTAATTTCGTTCTTCTCAAACTCATGCCATCATCATCATCATCCTCTCTTTCCGTTTGACTTTTGTACAAGGAACTCTTACATTACCATACTACAAAATATCTATCTTTTTCAACACATAATCAAATCAAAAACCATACCCATTCCTCCATTTCCCTCCTTGGTCGCGAAAATCCATCCATAACTATACACCTCCATTTGAAAATCTTGACCATCATTAACAATACTATCCCTACTCAAGATCATGTCCCCTAATCCCTTTTATAGATATATACCCCTTAACACCATAACAACACCTTCAACACTCGTTCCTCCTCCTATATCTCTGCTTTCTCCCTTTTCTTTAACCTTTACCAACCCAAGAACAAGCATACACATATACACTTGATATCTCTCAAGTTTAATCATTCAAGAATTATGGTTTTCATCTTCATTCACTTAGGCACCATCCTATTTAAATTTTCTTGCATTCATTTACACCATTGATACACTGAAATATCCCATGAACCAACATAGGAGTAATACCTAAGTTGTGTAAATCCAAGTCTTTGGTTACTTACATGATTATTGCTTTTAGCCTCGGGTCACATCAAAAAGTAGTAGAATTGGAAAATATTTGATCATAAAATTGATTTTAAAGATCATCTATCAAAACTAAGTTTTATAATTTTCTTAATAACTTTTAGACCCCTAAATGACTGTTACAAAATGAATGGTCAAAACTGAAATTTTGTTTGCCTAACTTTAGGAAGTCATAACTCTCTCCAGTTTTACTAAAATGACTTGATTTCTTTTTAGAAAGTTAGTATTTTGTGTTAGCTTTAATATCTATGTAACTACACTTAAAATGGTTAAGGTTTAGACCCTCAATCAACTAAAATACTTTTATCACTCCAGAAAATAGTTGCACATACCTTTGAAACAAAATAATTATTTTGAGACCACTAGACATATTTCATAAATTGTGAACCGCAAGAACCAATATCAGTCACTGATTAATAATTTTAATTTTATATTGTTTAATAAAAAAGGATATTAAGGTAATTCGACCTAATCCCTTAATTAACTTCCCAATAATCACTCTCTTTCTCTCTCTCTCACTCTCTAACGTTTTGCTAATCTGTCTCTTAAATCACTTATACACTCTTAAAATTCAAAAATTGATCCTTTTTTGCAAACCCTATAATGGCCGACAACATATTTTGACCATTGAATGCTTCATTGTTGTTACATTTCCTGTGTGGATGTGGTTTGTTTGTGGCTTGCATACGAAAATACTCCATTTCCATTTTTTTAGCAAATGTGGGTTAACGAATCACTGTGTTGAAGTCGGCAAGTAACATGGAGGTCCTCTCTCTCATGATGCGTTCATTAGACCTCCTTTGAAGGGAACATTATGTTCGTTGAGTTTGCGGGTGTAGTTTCCGGAACCTTGGTGTCTTCTTCGTACAACGTTGGGCTTGACATCTCGCTCGGAGTTGATACTCTCTCTCTCATAATTGTTTCAAAAGAATCGGCCTGCATTGTTGCCGAATATGAGACGATCAACGATGAAAAGGGCTAGAATACATTGAAGCAAACTCAAGGATTTTGTTTATTCTCAACCTTCAATCTAATAAAAACAAGAGGTAAGGTATCTAAAGTTTTAATCTTTTTTAAAATTTTGTGGGTCATGCTTAAAAACTAAACTGAATCAGGGAGTATTATGATTCTTTAGAAAACAAAATTAGATGAACTTCTATTACTCATCTGATGGTGATAAAAGCAAAAAAAAAAATTGTTAAGGTGTAATATGATTGTAGATGAAATCAAATCTTTTTTTACATACAATCCACAAGCAAATTCCAAAAAAAAAATCATTATCTTCAATGATGCTTGTTTGTGATTTGATTGTTTTTAATATCAAATATTCCTCCTAAATATCACCTAACATAGTTACATATATGTAAAAGATGTCATATTTATATATACATATAAGTAATTATGTTATTAAGTATGTGTAACTGGCCTATTTAAAAATGTCAAACTTTAAATGGATACATATGTGTAAGTTTAATTGTTAGATAATTGTAAAATATTATCCATGTATGTTCATGTAAAATATATATAACATCTAGTTGTCAATTTTTGATTTTTTTCGTACTGTGCTTCTATTTCATTTTGTTTATTATCTTTGAAGAGTAATATTAATATTTTATTTTTAACTTTTCCTTTCCTATATATATAGGAAAGTTTACGGTACAAAGCCTATAATTTACGCGAAGGGTGCAAAGTAACGAGGATCATTGATCTAAAAGATGAACGGTTCAGATTTAAGATGGAATAATCATGTAAGGGAATGTGCCTGGAGGGGTAGAATTGGAAATAGCCTATAATTGTTGACTTTTTTTATATTCCCTCCATTTTTTTAAACACATATAACTTTTCATATGGCATTTTAAAAAAATACACCATAAAAACAAGAATTTTATCCTCTTTAATATGAGTATAGTACTGCTATACTCTTTTTTTAAATAAACAATATTTTTTTAAAAAAATGTCTATGTGCTGTGCGTATAACTTGCGTGATTATTCACTGCGTAATTATCAACATAACTTGCGTAATTATCATATAACTTGCGTAATTGTTTTTAATAACGTGAGTAATTTTACTTTGCGTAATATCAAATATATCTTGCGTAATAATACATATAATTTTTGTAATTATGAATATAACTTGCGTAATTATGTACATTATATGTGTAATTTGTGACGCGGACGAAACTACCCCTTCGCCAGAAAACACATGTAGCGTCCTTGTGACTTCGTACGTTTCGCATGAAAATTACACTTTATATAGTAACCGACCCCTGTATATATATGTGAGGATTATACTTGGAGGCTGATGCAACCAAAGAGCTCTCAGCATGCACATGTGAAGTACAAGGAAGTTATTTCGAAAGATTTGATACAACTCAATGAAATACTCTAAGTATCAAATCTTTCGAAGCCAAAAGACAATTTCTTCCGAAGCCAAAGATGAAGTTTTCCAAAGCTTCAAGACAAAGTCTTCCAAAGCCAAGAGACTGATTTCTTTTGGATACAGAGAAAACATGATTTCTCTGACTCACTTTTGACAAAAGCTGAACCACTTTCTGCTGCCATCTCTGAATACTCGCCAACTTATATGAGTTGGTGAAAAGTCCATACTTTTGTCAATTGTATATTATGGTCATAGTGTTTGTAACTTTCTACTTATATACTTTTATACTTTTTGTAATAGATAAGGATGTAAGCTATGGCAATCTGCCTTCTGACTTTACATTGATCTCTAGATTAGTGTTTTCTGCTGGCCTTCAAAGTATGGCCGGCTGTAGGATGTAGTATAAAGTATCTTAAGTACCAGTCCATAGGATTAAGCTTTGTAACACTATGTAAAAAGAACTTGAGAGCAACATACAATATTTTTAAAAACCATCTTATTATGTTATTGTTCTGTTCTTTACTTGTGTTCTTTGTTTCACTTTAAGCCGATTCTCTATTTGATTTGTTAAGTGTTCTATTGTGTTATTGTGTTATTTTTCTGTAACACCCGAAATTTTTGTCAAGATAAAAAGAAGAAAGCAATAAGAAGGAAAATAAAAGTATCTCGAAAGAAAGGAAAGGAGCAGAAGTAGAGGGGGCCAAAGTATAAAAGAGTATGGCTGCCTATGCATTCACATCTGCTTTCTGCTTTTCGACCGGGAACAAGAAGAAGAAAGAGAAAAGATTTTCTCTCGGTTATTCAAGAAGAAGAGGCTGAAATTCACATATTGGTGTGTGTTTTATGTGTTTTTGGTTTGGTTTTGTTGGGTTTTCGTCCTTAAAACCGATTTTTATGTGTTCTATGTGTTTTGTTGTTTATTTTGGTGTGTTTTTAGGTGTTTGAACTCTTGTGCACTCAAGTTTGGAGGAGTTTTACTTGTTGGCTGCATAGGTAAGTTCTAGACCCCGGTTTTTATGTGTTTTAAACGTCTTGGGGCTGAAAATGCATGTTTAAAAATGTTGTACAACTGTTATATGTATCCGTATGTATTGTGTATGTATGCTTGTGTTTTGTGGTTGTATATGTGTTGTTGATGCTTAGAATGATAAATATATGTTAAGAACAGGTTAGAATGCAGATTGGGTTCGAAAATAAGTCTGAAAAAAATGCATAACTGTTGGTCATGCACCCAAATAGGGCTCATGCGCCTGAAATATTGACTTAGAAAACTTAAGTGAAGCTCATGCGCCCCAATAGTTCCCATGCGCCCAAACAGTACCTCATGCGCCTACTGACCGAATGACTAAGTGTAGTTCATGAGCCTAAATAGTCTTCATGCGCCTAGAATTCCTCATGCGCCTAAGTGTTGGTGCGCCCGGATAGTATTCATACGCCTAAGTTTCTCATGTGTCTAAGTGTTGGTGCGCCCGCATAGTGCTCATGCGCCTACATAGTGCTCACGCGCCTAGAACACTTAGAAATTTTCTGAAATTTTAGGAATTAGAAATTTTAAGACTTAACCCTGGGATGTTTTGGTGGTTATGTTTATTCATATTATGTTTGTTTATGGCCTGTTTTTGTGTTCCATATTATGTATTTATTGCGTGGCTTTACGTGGTGTGTTTATGCTCGTATACGTAAAGTATTATCGTAAATAGTGGAAGATTAATGATAATGAAAGTGGAACATAACGAATGAATGAAAGTCTTGCAAGCAATTGAATAGAGGTGCACAACCATGTTGTCTTTAGCTCAACTGTGTGCGGTTTAGCTAACCCGAAGGATGCACACTGGGTCAATCTTTGAGATTGACGGGACCCATGTGGCATGCCCTGGTACTGGGTCAGGCTTCGTGCACAATGTTAGGGGTCTATTTATAGACTCCGACCCAGTACCCGCTTCATGCACAATGTTTAGGGTATTGCACATTGGTCTGGTAGAAAGTGAAAGATAATAACAAAATGAAGTGAAGAATGATGAAAGATAATAATGAATATTATCTTGTTGTACGTATGACGTGTGAACACGTACGAAAGCAATGAATTTTATGAAAAGGAAGTAATTCAAAGAAAAGATATTTTCATATTATACACAAGGTATTTTAATGTTTTAAAACTAGAACTCACTCAGCAACACTAACTTTTATGCATTTTCAGTTGGCAGGTAATTATTGCTGAGGATGGCACACGGGGAAAGCTACTCGTCGGGGCAAGACTGGCATCCATTCAATCTTAATGATATTGTTGTTTTGTAATGCAATTAAAAGGTCTTTTGTAACTTAAGAAATAATAATGTATTGCTTAGCAACAGTAATTATGAATGAAATGAATGGTTTTTTGTTAACTTAATTCGTTGCTTAATCTTATGAAATGTATAATGCTTTATATGAATAATGCTATGATTGACCAACTATGAGGTCTCCGGGAACGGGGCCTTACAAGTTGGTATCAGAGCCAAAGTTTAAGAGAAATGGATAAATATTTTCAAAAAACCTAAACTTAAACTGAGAATGGGACCGAATGGAGGGATGCCAGCCCGAGTAGCTACGTGCCATCAGGTATATCTTTTCTTAAATGTTAACCGGTATTTTGTGCGTGTGCTATCTAATTTATGTTCTTTTAGTAGATTTGAATACTGATATAGTTAGGATAAGAAATGCTCGGGGAATGAAGAGTAAAGTAAGTGGCTAATCACAACTGGCCACTGTAATTAGGGACTCACTATACTTAACATAAACTGAGCTATTACCTTGAATGACCGTGTTAGTGTTTGAATCTTATAGTGATTAGAGGATGGCTGGTGGTAGATCGTCAAAAGCTTCTAGAGGAGGAGTACTAGGTGGTCGTGGTGCTGGGCCATATGCCACAAGGCATAAGACAAGGACTGCAGAAACAGCTCCTGCTGAGCCTGGGCTTCATCATCCGGAGGGCGGTGATGAGAGTGCTAATCTAAGGGCCTCGGTGAAGGAGGCAATGGTTGAGGAGGTGCATCAGGTCATGCAGACGATTCTACTGTCTGTAGTGATTGAAGTCATCCGGGCTGTGAGGGAAGATGAGAGAAAGGAGAAGGAGGAGGAGAGAAGGACTGCGACTAGGAGAAAGGGGAATGAGAGGGGTCATGAGGAAGAGGAGGAACTGAATGCTGGGATGGCGGCCTCCAGTGATGAGGAAGAGGTGGAAGTGTGGGAAACCACGAAGGGGTACAGCTACAGGGCATTCCAACGATGCAAACCCCCAACTTTCGATGGAAACGGTAATGCTGCCACTGCTCACCGCTGGGTAAGAGAGATGGAGGCGATGTTAGTGATTAGTGAGTGTAGGGAGGACCAGAAGGTGAAGTTCGCCACTCATTCGTTCATTGACTCGGCTCTATGTTGGTGGGACAACATTATCCAAGCCGAGGGCAGCAGGGCCATCGAAAGGATGAGGTGGGGAGAGTTGAAGAAAATGGTGATTGAGGAATTCTATCCTTACCGAGAGCTCAACAAGATAGAAAGAGAGTTCCTACAGCTTGAGACAGGAACCATGACCCACCAGCAATATACCACCAAGTTCAACGAAATGGCAAGACTGGTGCCGGATCAGGTGACGCCAGCATCACGGAAGATCAAAAGGTATATCCAAGGATTGCCAGTGGATATCCGTAGACACCTGATTGCTGTCCGACCAAGTACCTTTAGGTCGGTAGTGGATCTGGCGGGAAGACTCTATGATGAGAGGGAAGTGGTTGTGGTTGAGGTGAGCAAGACGGGTGGTGGTGATAAGAACTGGAAAGGGAAACGGTTTGGACGTGGTGGTTTCACTCCAAACAACAAGAGGATGAGAATGGATGACCAAAGCGCGGGGTCATCAAGCACGGGAATGAAGAAGTGTGAAAAATGTGGGAAGGAGCACAATAGAGAGTGTAAATGGGGATCGAGAGTCTGTTTCAAGTGTAGGAGGCTCGGTCACGTGGCGAAGGATTGTGGGGTGATGAAGTGCTATAATTTTGGTGAAGAGGGCCATTTAAGCAGGGATTGCAAGAAGCCGAGGGCCGAGAGTTCTGAAGCAAAGAAGCCGATGGAGGATGGAGGATAGATGGCAAATGCTAGAGCCTTCACGATGACCCGGGAGGAGGCCAGAGTGGACCCCGACTTCGTGTCAGGTATGTTTCTAGTAAACCAAACTTGTGCCTCTGTATTATTTGATTCTGGTGCTAGTAGGAGTTTCATTTCTGCTACTTTCTGTGCTAAGTTGCCTATTAGTAGTAGGAGTATTGATGAGCCCTTCGAAGTAGAAACTGCTATTGGTAAGTCTACCAGAATTTCTGATATGATAGAAGATTATGACATAGAACTAGAAGACCATAGGTTCTCTGCTAAACTATTTGTGATGCCCCTAGATGGATTTGACGTAGTTCTAGGGATGGATTAGTTAGCAGCCTATGAGGCAAACATTATGTGTGGCAAGAAAATGATTTGATTAATTGCGCCCGATGGAAGTTTGGTGACGGTTTACGGTGATCGAGTGACAATGGCTAAGGTGATCTCGATAGCGGTGGCAGAGAAGTGCATGAAATGCGGATTTAGTGCCTACCTGGCTTACGTGAAGGATGTGGACGCGTCAGTACCACAATTGTCAGATGTACCAGTTGTGTGTGACTTTCCGGACATGTTCCCAGAAGATTTACCAGGTGTGCCACCGGATCGTGAGATTGAGTTTCAGATTGATTTGATACCCGGTGCTCAACCCGTTGCCAAGGCACCGTACCGATTAGCTCCGACTAAGACGAAGGAACTGATGGTTCAACTGCAAAAGTTGATGGATAAGGGATTCATCCGATTGAGCATCTCTCCCTGGGGTGCTCCGGTCTTGTTTGTAAATAAGAAGGATGGTAGTATAAGGATGTGTATAGACTACCGAGAGTTAAACAAGCTAATGGTAAAGAACCGATATCCCCTACCGAGAATTGATGACTTGTTTGATCAACTCCAAGGTGCCAGTTGGTTCTCAAGGATAGATCTCCAATCTGGCTACCATTAATTGAAGGTGAAGGAGCAAGATATTCCTAAGACAGCTATTCGCATGCGTTATGGACACTACAAGTTTCTCGTTATGTCTTTCGGTCTAACTAACGCGCCAGCTGCCTTTATGGATTTGATGAACCGAGTGTGTCGGCCAATGTTAGATAAATCAGTGATTGTGTTTATTGATGGTATCCTGATTTATTCGAAAAATGAGGAAGAACATGCCGGCCATATACGCGAAGTATTAGAGACACTTAGAAGAGAGAAGTTGATGTTAAATTTTCAAAGTGTGCTTTTTGGTTGTGTGAAGTCCAATTTTTGGGTCACGTGGTGAATTCTGAAGGAATTATGGTGGACCCGGCGAAGGTTGAGGTAGTGATGCAATGGAAGTCTCCAAAGACGCCATCCGAGATTCACAGTTTCTTGGGTTTGGCGGGCTACTACAGAAGAATTATCCAAGGCTTTTCCAAAATAGCCTCACCTTTGACTAAATTGACTTGCAAAGATGGTTTGTGTGGGGTCGAGAATAGGAGGATGCTTTTGAGGAGTTAAAGGCAAGATCAACTCAAGCTCCTGTCTTGAAATTACCCGAAGGGAGTGAAGATTTAGTGGTATATTCGGGACAGGGCTGCGTGTTGATGCAACGTGGAAGGGTAATAGCCTACGCGTCCCGACAGCTGAAAATCCACGAGGCCAATTATCCCACTCATGACTTGGAGCTAGCAGCTGTGGTCTTTGCGTTGAAGATTTGGAGACATTACTTGTACGGGACGAAGTGCACAATCTTCACGGACCACAAAAGCCTAAAGTATTTCTTTGAGCAGAAGGACCTCAACATGAAGCAGAGGAGGTGGCTGGAATTGATCAAAGATTATGATTGTGAGATCCATTACCACCTGGGCAAAGCCAATGTAGTGGCTGATGCCCTCATTCGAAAGGAGAGACCTGAGCCGATCCGGGTGACAGCTTATCAACTGGTGATGACCTCTGACGTGATGAACCAAGTCAAAGAATTTCAAAATGAGGCATTGAAAGAAGATCGCCTTAACTTTGAAAGGATGAGAGGTCTAGTCGTGGAGTTGGGAGAAAACACTCACGGAGTTAGAACCCGCTTCGGGCGGATGTGGATCCCTCGTTACGGGGACCTACGGGGACGAATTATGGATGAAGCTCATAATACTCGATACTCCATTCATCCCGGTGCTACAAAGATGTATCAAGATATGAAGGATTACTGGTGGCCGGGTATGAAGCGCGATGTAGTGGAGTATGTGAGTAAGTGCCTTACTTGCTTGCAAGTGAAGGCAGAACATCAGAAGCCTTATAGGAAGATCCAACCTCTGGATATACCTGAGTGGAAGTAGGAGCATATCACCATGGATTTCATAATGAAGTTACCCCGTTCGGTAAGGGGGTACGATGCCATATGGGTGATAGTTGATCGATTAACAAAGAGTGCCCACTTCTTGCCTATCCGTGAGACATATTTATCCAAGAGGTTGGCGGATCTATTCATTAAAGAGACTGTAGCTCGTCATGGTGTGCCGGTGTCTATCGTGTCGGACCGTGACACCCGGTTCACATCGAAGTTTTGGAAGAGATTCCATGATACGATGGGAACGAGGCTACACATTAGCACGACTTACCATCCCCAGATAGATGGTTAGTCTGAGCATGCGTGATTGACTTTGGAGGAAGTTGAGATGATCACCTACCGTTAGCGGAATTCTCATACAACAATAGTTATCATGCCAGCATTGGCATGCCACCATATGAGATGCTATATGGTAGAAGGTGTAGACAGCCCGTGTGTTGGGGAGACATCAGGCAGAAAGAGCTGGGCAGTATTGAAGTGATCGAGGCTACGATTAGAAATTGGAGAAGATCAAAACCTTTATGAAAGCGGCAAAGGATAGACAAAAGTCGTATGCTGACAAAAGGCGTAGACCGATTGAGTATACCGTGGGTGATAGAGTCATGTTGAAGGTCTCACCTTGGAAGGGGATCATCCGGTTTAGAAAGAGGGGTAAGCTGAGCCCGAGATACATAGGGCCTTTCTGAATTATTGCACGAGTAGGAGAGATGGCCTATCGATTGGAACTACCCGATGAGTTAAGTGGAATTCATCCGACATTCCATGTATCTCATCTGAGAAAGTGCCTAGCTGATGAAGATATGATTATACCACTGGAGGACATCGAGGTGGATGAACGTCTTAATTATGTAGAGCAACCAGTGGCAATCATCGACCGGAAGGAGAAGAGACTACGGAATAAAGTGGTTCTACTTATGCGTGTGCAGTGGAAACACCGAAAGGGTTCTGAGTCTACGTGGGAGACAGAGGAAGAAATGAGACAGCATTACCCACAGTTGTTTGAAGAGTGACAGGTTTTGTGGACGAAACCTCTTTAAGGGGGGTAGACTTGTAGCACCCGAAATGTTTTTCAAGATAAAGAGAAGAAAGCAATAAGAAGGAAAATAAAAAGTATCTCGAAAGAAAGAAAAAAGGAGCCAAAGTGGAGGGGGCCAAAGAGTAAAAAAGTACAAAACTCAATATTTTATTATATAAAAGAGTATGGCTGCCCATGCATTCACATCTGCTTTCTGCTTTTCGACCGGGAACAAGAAGAAGAAATAGAAAAGATTTTCTCTTGGTTATTCAAGAAGAAGAGGCTGAAATTCGCATATTGGTGAGTATTTTATGTGTTCTTGGTTCGGTTTTGTTGGGTTTTCGTCCTTAAAACTGATTTTTATGTGTTCTATGTGTTTGGTTGTTTATTTTGGTGTGTTTTTAGGTGTTTGAACTCTTGTGCACTCAAGTTTGGAGGAGTTTTACTTGTTGGCTGCATAGGTGAGTTCTAGACCCCGGTTTTTATGTGTTTTAAACGTCTTGGGGCTGAAAATGCATGTTTAAAAATGTTGTACAACTGTTATATGTATCCGTATGTATTGTGTATGTATGCTTGTGTTTTGTGGTTGTATATGTGTTGTTGATGCTTAGAATGATAAATATATGTTAAGAACAAGTTAGAATGCAGATTGGGTTTGAAAATAAGTTTGAAAAAAATGCATAACTATTGGTCATGCGCCCAAATAGGGCTCATGCGCCTGAAATATTAACTTAGAAAACTTAAGTGAAGCTCATGCGCCCTAATAGTTCCCATGCTCCCAAACAGTACCTCATGCGCCTACTGACCGAATGACTAAGTGTAGTTCATGCGCCCAAATAGTCTTCATGCACCTAGAATTCCTCATGTGCCTAAGTGTTGGTGCGCCCGCATAGTGTTCATGCTCCTAAGTTTCTCATGCGCCTAAGTGTTAGTGCGCCCGCATAGTGCTCATGCGCCTACATAGTGCTCATGCGCCTAGAACACTTAGAAATTTTCTGAAATTTTAGGAATTAGAAATTTTAATACTTAACCCTGGGATGTTTTGGTGGTTATGTTTATTCATATTATGCTTGTTTATGGCATGTTCTTGTGTTTCATATTATGTATTTATTACGTGGCTTTACGTGGTGTGTTTATGCTCGTATACGTAAAGTATTATCGTAAATAGTGGAAGATTAATGATAATGAAAGTGGAACATAATGAATGAATGAAAGTCTTGCAAGCAATTGAATAGAGGTGGATGAACATGTTGTCGTTAGCTTAACTGTGTGCGGTTTAGCTAACCCGAAGGATGCACACTGGGTCAATCTTTGAGATTGACGAGACCCTTGTGGCATGCCCTGGTACTGGGTCAGGCTTCGTGCACAATGTTAGGGGTCTATTTATAGACTCCGACCCAGTACCCACTTCGTACACAATGTTTAGGGTATTGCACATTGGTCTGGTAGAAAGTGAAAGATAATAACGCAAGAAAGTGAAGAATGATGAAAGATAATAATGAATATTATCTTGTTGTACGTATGACGTGTGAACACGTACGAAAGTAATGAATTTTATGAAAAGGAAGTAATTCAAAGAAAAGATATTTTCATATATATACACTAGGTATTTTAATGTTTTAAAACTAGAACTCACTCAGCAACGCTGACTTTTATGCATTTTCAGTTGGCAGGTAATTATTGCTGAGGATGGCACGAGGGGAAAGCTGCTCGTCGGGGCAAGACTGGCATCCATTCAATCTTAATGATATTGTTTTTTTGTAATGCAATTAAAAGGTCTTTTTTAACTTAAGAAACAATGATGTATTGCTTAGCAACAGTAATTATTAATGAAATGAATGGTTTTTTGTTAGCTTAATCCACTGCTTAATCTTATGAAATGTATAATGCTTTATATGTATAATGCTAGGATTGACCAACTATGAGGTCTCCGGGAACGGGGCCTTACATTTTCTGTTCTTTACTTGTATGCAATTGGTATCAGAGCTTTTTAGGCTCTTGATTGTAAGATCTCACCATTTTTAATCTCTTTAGTTTCACAAAACACTTACCAGCTTAATTGGCAGCTATCACAAAAACTGATATGGAAACCGGTATGCAGGATCAGTGTTGGTCTCTCAACACAAGTTTTGAATCTCACAAACTCACTAAGTCTCACTCGGTTGATGAAAAGGAATATCTAACTAAGTTGACAATAATATAATAAGTTAATGAACACAAGAATGGTTTTCAAGATACTTGTATATATTAATTCTCAACTCAGTATTACAAGACTCTTACAAGCATGGTTACATAAGTTACAATGATAAACTATATATACTACTATCTACAGTCGGTTATACTTGGAAAACCAACTGGAATTTACAGCTAAGCAAATACTACATTGCTAAAAGTAAGATATCTAAGATAAAATAATATCCTAGATTAGGTAGACATGACAGGTCCACGACTTACCTTTTATCACCAACTAAGTATGGTAACTGTATTAACTGAAAAAAGGTAAACAATGGATTAAAGTATGGTCAACTACATAGGAGTGGGAAAACACCATGCAGTGTATCAGAGTTGTCAGCGGATGTTAGACAGCCCATACTTATGTCCACTGGTTCATAGTTGATTCTTCCCAAGGCAAAATGGCTTTGGAAGAATAAGTTCTTCCAAGGCCATTTATACTTCAGAAGAATCAACTTCTTCTAAGTCTTCTGCAACTCTTTGTGACTTCATTCTTCAAAAGACTTTGTCTTGGATCTTCTAAGTGTGAATGCTTTGGAAGGAGAATTACTTTGTCTTCATATACTTCGAAAGACTTGGTTCTACCTTCGAAAGTTCTTCATATACTTCAGAAGTAAAACGACTTAGTCTCGGAAGACTTAGTTTTTCCTCTGGAAGTTCTTTATACTTAAGCTTCGGAATCTTCGAAAGAGCAGCTTTAGCTTCGGAAGACTTCTTCAATTGTACTTCAAAAATTTTCTAAGTGTTGTTTTGGTTGCACCAGCCTCATATGATCCAACAAACTCCCCCTAGGCTGATGCTACCAAAACTTCATTTCCTTCTGCTTCTTAAAGTCTTCAACACCAGGGAAAGAAGATATTTATCTGTTTCCTTGTTCTTCCCTGATGTGGTGGTAAGGAGCTGGTACAAGTCATTCGTAGATAATAGATCAAGTCTGCTATTTTGAATGACATGCACCCTTTGTTGCGGCCCTCTGAAGAGAGTTAGTTGATGGGAATTGTAGTCATACTCCCATCTAACTATAGGATCAGAAGTTGAGCCTTCAACCATCTGAAGGAATGGATTTCCTTTTATAGTTGTGCCTTCTTCCTCATCATTTGCTCTCCTTTTCAACTCTTCTTCAGTCTTAGCCTTCTTTATGATCTCAGCCAGATGAAGACTGCTTAGATGATTTCTGATGTGAGCAGCAACCTGAGTGTTGGAGGGATTGGAGAATGGTTTCACTGCTAACTTAGCAAGGTCGAATCTGCTGGAGTGTAGCAGAGATGAGGTATTAACCCTGTTTACCTCACCATTCTCTTTTTCCATAACAAATTTGTGGGAAGGTTCATCAAACCCCACTGAACTATTTGTTTTCTAGGATAGAGGGGTTTGGATGAAAGCTTGTCCCCCTTCCTAGTGTCCAGTAGAGTCACCAGCCTCCTTCTTAACTTCTTCTCTTCTTTCGTAAGAATATCTGAGTTGGTTGCAAGAAGTTGGAGAGCTTGGTCCAGTGCTCCCCTAGGTAGATCAAGAAATGCATCTCTTGTGAGGGAACTGGAAGAGCGATCAGTGTATTTTAGGTTAATTAACTCTTCCTCACAAGAGATGTCGCTCAATGTTATGCAGTTGATGAGCTTCCTCTTGATCTCTTTGAATTCTTCTAAGGTCAGGGGCTTAGAAGGTTCAAAAGAAGGTTTGGGTAAAGATTGGGTTCTGGGTTGTGTTTTGGGTTTAAGGATAGGTGGTGGTGGTGGTGGTGGTTGGGAAGCAGTGGGTGAGGGTGTAGTTAAGGCTGATGGTGTGGGTTTAGGGGTGTAAGGCTCAGTGGTTGGTTCGGTTTTGATGGGGAAGGGAAGAGGTGTGGGTGTAAGTTGTGCTAGTTTGGGTGTTGGTGTTGGTTTGGATGCCTTCTTTTGAACCCTTGATAATTGACTTACCTCCTACCTTCTTCCGAAGCGAATGTCAGACTTGATGTCACTGACATGTCGCTCTAGGGTCTTCTCAAACATAGCACCCACTTACCTGCCGGTGAAGCCATGGGCTTTGAGATAGGCTTTCATCCATTCCTTATCTCCCACCTTCTTGGTAGCAGCAAGTTGTGCCTCTTCCTCCTTCTTCTTTCTCTCCCTCAGCTTTTCCCTGGCAGCCCTCTTCCTCTCTTTGTTGATTTGATCTTGCTCTTTGTGGAAAGAAACATGATCGTGTCATAATCATGAGGTGCCAGCTCCTCTTGAGAATAGCCTTTTGAGCAGAGAAAGGCTATTCTCTCCTTCCTTTCCCTTTTCGTAGTCTCTTCCTTCCTCTTCCTTTTCTCCTCCTCTTCGGCCAACCTTGCTGCTTCGTCCTTTTCCTTTTGTAGCAACGTTGCCTTCTCCAGCCATACAAGCTCATCAAGTGGGAGTTGAAGGATGCCTTCATTGACTACTCTCAGGCTGATAAGCCTGTCAATAACCTCCACTCACCTCTTATTGTTGATACTTTCTTGAGCGGCTGCTGCTGCTTTGCTGCTTGCAGCCAACAGCTTCCCAGTATCAATTCTTCCATTCTTCTTAAGCTTTTCCAACCTTTCTTCCTCGAGAACCTCCTCAGCAGTGACCTTCCTCTTCCCTTTAGGATCAGAGGAAGATTCAGCCTTTAGAGACTCAGGTTTAGAAGATTCAGGTTGGGGAGAATGGGGTTGGAAGTCCTTGCTGTTTACCTCATGTTTAGAAGATTCAGGTTTAGAAGATTCAAGAATAGCCTCTGTGATGAACAGATCATTGGACGAGGAAAACAGTTCAATTATTCCTTCCGCAGCTTGTATTTCTGCTTTAGAAGTAATTAGAACTGCACTACCTGTCCCTTCCAAATTGGTTGCTGGGCCATGAGTCTGTGTATCCCCTTCAAAGTTAATCTCGGGTTCAACAAAGACCTTAGGTTGACCAACTTCCATTTAAGAGGTAGGTGGTGCACTTAGTCTTTAAAGCTCCTAAGCTCTAACGTAGGCAACGACTACATTAGGGGAAGGTTGTTCAATGGATGAGCTTATAAAAAATGTGGTTAAAAACCTGTTGAGATCTATAAGCATTTTTGGATCCACTTGAATAGTGATGGGAGCTGGTTGAGGGAAGGTAGTTGCCGGGTGTTGATGTGTGGGGTACAAATAAGATACGACATGAAAGGAAGTTGTTGTGATGGCAAGGTAGTGTTCCTCGTGTCTTTGTTTCTGTACATTTTCCCCCTTTTTGGTAGCATCATCTTGAGAGGTAGATGAGCTAGAGGAAGAACTTAAAGAAACCTCAGTATGTACACGCCTAACAGACTTCTCAATCTATGTCTCAGCTAGTTGTGCCTTGAGATCTTCAATCTCAAGTTGCTAAGTGGTAGACCTGTCCTCTAAAGTCTTAACCTTTGATTTAAGGTTTGAGACTTTAGAAATCAGGTCTCTGATAATGAGTTTTAGGCTACCCTCATCTTCTTTAGAAGAATCATATGGAGATGAGATAACATACCTGGTATGTTCATCATCACCACCAGTAGTGGTTTCTTGGCGTCCTGGATACCCTTGCTTGCTGATGTCTCTTTCAAAGTCATCAAGAGGCAAGGTTGCCGTAGACTCATTCCCACTTAAGTTACCACTATCCTGAGAGGTTATTGAAACACTCTCAGTAGTGGCAGCTGAGCCTATATGAGTCACCTCCACACCAGTTTGACTCACCTCAGTTAGGTATTACTGATATGGGCTAGACATTAGAGGTTCCTTGGGGCTCAGTTGATCTAAAGAGTGGTATGGTAGAACAACATAACGGCTCGAATGGAACATAATGTCCCCATCAGGTAGGGTTGATAGGTCAATGAGGGATAAGGAAGTTAAATCTAATGACCCGAGACCTTGGTCAGTACCTACGGGTTCTTCTGCGAGAGCAGATGACCCAATGATGTTGGTGTCCCTTTTTGGCTACTCAGGAGAGTGTTGGGACTCCCCCTGAGGTTTAAAGGCTTGGGTTATGGGCTCGTCAGCTTGAGACCGAGGAGACTCAATGCTGACATTGAGGTCAATGGTGGAGGATGGTTGGACCTCTGGCTGAGTGGGAGCCCTGAGTTCCACTCAAGCCTTTTTGGATAGAACAGAGGGGACTTGACCAATCAGAGTAGATTGATCAAGGGTTTGTTTGGGCTATCTAGTGTATGTAATCTTGATTGGGTGGGAAGAAATGATTGGCATTTGAGTGGTGGTGTCTGGTTTGGGTTCATCACTTGCTGGGCTTGCAGGGATGTCATCAGGAGCCGTTGCCTCGTGCATACTTGGAAGAAGATCGATGAATCTTCCAGAGAAGTTGGTGGACACCTTCTTCAATGTCTTGAAGATGCCAGGCCGCATATGATGGACCAGTAGAACATTTGTGCATTGTAATCTGTCTTGGTCCAGCTCACAGTTGATTATGTGCTGAATGAACAGGGGATACATGTAGAATGGATCCTGGGTGAGATTGCCTCTTAGGTTGTTCAACACAAATCTTAAGTAGTTGAAGCGCATGCCCTTTACCAACCCATGGACGAGGCAGCCCAAATCATATGGGATTTGATCCCATCCCTCGGATTTATTGGATAGGCAGTGCAGGACAATGTGCAACACGAACTTCCAATTGTAGGAGAAGTTAAACTTGTAGACTATAGACTTGTGCATATCGCCGCCATATCCCATCTCAGTGTAAGTGTCTTCCAACTCAGATTTGGGGAACTCAGAAGGGGCGCCCTCATCATGAAGCTCCAGATGCTCCTTGATGGTTGATTCAGTAATGATGATCTCTTATTCGCAGATCCTCGAACAGATGACCCTTTCACCATTTAGTGTTTGATCTTGACCATTTGCCCAAAATTCGGCCATGTGGTTAGAGTAGATGGTGGGGTTAACGGTGAGGGCTGTGAAGTATGCCGATTGTGACAGAAATCCGATGATAGGGGCAAAGTCGGCATCCTTTGAAGAGTCAAGGTTAGCGACCTGATTATGTTGGGGATTTAGGGCCATTGTTAAGAGGTAAGGTAGGATTGAAGAAATTTGAGAGTGAGTGAAGAAGATGGTGATAATTTGGGGCTTTTGCTATGGTAAAGAAAGTAAAGAGAGAGAGAGTCGGAAATTTTAACTTGGAGTTAAAAAGCAAACCGATAAGGTGAAAGGATAGTTTAGGTTTCGATTTGACAGAGGCGGTAAGATAAAACATTTAAAATATTCCGACAATCATCAATAAAATCTTACTTTTTACAGAGTGGGGCCCAAAGATTTTCATCACACAGTAAAGATGTTCTTCTGAAGGTAAACTTGCTTTTTAGAGAAAAGACTTATGTTTCTCAATATTGTCTTTCAAAGTCATTTTACTTCCAAAAGCAAACCATGTCTCAATGACAAGTTTGCTTCCAAGAGTACAATCTTCTTCCGAGAAAAGAAGTTAGTAAACTTTGGATGTAAATTTGATCTATGATCAATTGTTCTTCAAAGGCTAAAAACTCTTCGGAAGATAATATTTAGGCAGAGGAATTTGCCTTCAGAAGAAGAATTAAGATTTCTTCCGAGGGTAAATTTCTCTTTGGAAGTATCTACACTTAGATTTTTGAAGAATGCCTTTTTGCAACAGGGCTTAGATTGTAGTTAGACAACATAGACAGACATATTTAAAAAGGCTTTTCAAAAGAGAAGAACTAGTCAATGTTAATCATCCCAATAGCTGTAATTAAATATTTAAATCTTTATTCATTAAATGCTTTGGTGAACAAGTCAGCATATTATTCATTTGAATTCACATTGACTAGCTTTATTAGATTTTTCTAATGAATATCTCTAATGAAATGATACCTGATGTCGATATGCTTTGTCTTGGAGTGCTTGACCAGTTTTTTTGTGATAGAAATGACACTCTTGTTTTCTATGTGGATAGGAGTCTGCATGAAGTTGAAACCATAGTCCAGCATCTGATTCTGAATCCATAGCAGTTGAGCACAGCAGCTCGCAACAACAATGTATTCAGCTTCAGCAGTTGAGACACATGATTGCTTCTTGCATTGCCAGGAGATAATCCTTCCACCAAGAAATTAACATCCTTCAGATGTAGATTTCTTGTTTATATTGCAGCCATCATAATCACTGTTAGTGTACCTATAGAGATTGAAGTTCTTATTCTTAGGATACCAAAGACCCAGTTTGGGAGCTCCTTGAAGAATTCTCTTGGCAGTAATTACGTGAGACACCTTGGGAACGGCCTGATATCTTGCACAGATGTAGGTTGCGAACATGATATCAGGTCTACTTGTAGTGAGATACATCAGAGATCCAATAATTGCCCTGTACTGATGCTGATCAGTATCCTCCCCCTTGGAATCAGGACAAAGATTATGATTTCTTGGTATGGGCGTCTTGGCTGGCTTATAATATTTCATCTCAAATCTTACTAAGATGTCCTTGACATACTGAGATTGATTGATGAAGAACCCTTCTTCCATCTGCTTCACTTGAATTCCAAGGAAGAAATCCATCTTTCCCATTGAACTCATCTCAAACTTCTTCCTCTTGATACTTTCAAAGTCTTTGCACCATTTGTCATTTGAGGAACCAAATATGATGTCATCAACATAGACTTGAACAAGTAGCATGTCCTTCCTGGACTTCTTTATGAACAATGTCTTGTCTATGGTACCTCTGGTGTAGCCATTTCTAAGAAGAAACTGAGACAGGGTCTCATACCACAGCCTAGGTGCTTGATGCAACCTGTAAAGAGCTTTATCCTTTTTGCACACATAGTTGGGGTGCTATGGGTCTTCAAATCCAGGTGGCTAACACACATAGACTTCTCTATCAATATCCCTATATAAAAATACACATTTGACATGAAGTTGATAGACAGTGAAGTTCTTGGATGCTGTAAAAGCAAGGAAGATTCTCACAGGCTCAAGTCATGCAAAAGGTGCAAAGACATTAGTGTAATCTATTCCTTCTTCCCATGTGTATCCTTGAACAACAAGTCTTGCCTTGTTCTTGATGATCAAACCTCTATCATCTCTCTTATTTCTGAACACCCGCTTGGTGCCAATAGGGACTTGGCCAGGTAGCAATGGACTCAAGTTCCATACCTTTTGCCTCTTGAACTGAAGCAACTCCTCTTGCATAGCTTCAATCCAATTGTTTTCCTTGAGGGCTTCTTCTAACTTCTTTGGTTCCACTAGAGAGAGAAAGCATGAGTACAAGAAGACATTCCCATTGTGGGTCTGACTCCTTGTTCTCACACCTTCTGAGACATCCCCAATGATGTTCTCAGCTGGGTGAGTGTTGTGTATCCTATGCCTAGGGATCACATCTAGTTGCATAGATAGATCCAGATTTGAGAAGTTTTGCTCAGGGTTTTGAACACCATGACCAGCTGATGTCTCACACTCATTCAATGAGGACTGATTGAATGAATGTGTGATAGCATCAATGATATTCTGCTGAGAAGTAGTATCAATAGTTTCCTATTCCTCTAGATTACTGTCTTCACCAGCTTGGTGTTGAATGTTGGAGTTGTCAGCTGATGAGTTTTGAGGCTCAGTTGGCTGACAACTTGTTAAAACTCCATGATTTCCTGAGATGTTCAAGCTTTCAGGACTTTCAATAGTGGGAGCTTGTTCTTCAATTCCTCTTGGAGAACTGGGAATAGGTCTGGGTAACTTAAACATTTGATCCTCATAGATGTCACTTTAAGTTCCTGTTCCAGCTGAAACATTCTCACAAGATGGTTTAGAATAGTTTGGAAACAATTCTAGATTGAAGATATGATCAGGCCCATTCCCTCAAACACAAGGATTGTGCTCATTAACAACAATGTTGGATGATTCTTCAAATTGTTGATTTTTAATATTATATACTATATAAGCAATAGAGGCTGAAGAATATCCAACAAAGATAGCATCATCCGACTTTTTAGTAAATTTTGCTATATTGTCTTTTGTGTTGAGTATGGTACACCTGTTGCCAAAGGACCTAAGAAAGCCAATGAACGATGGCCTCTAGTTCCATAACTCATAAGGGGTCTTTCCATGGGGCTTAACAATAAGAACCCTGTTCTGCACATAGCATGCAGTGCTGACTGCCTCTGCCCAGAAAGTTAGAGGTAGCTTTGAATCAGCTAACATAGTTCTTGCAGCCTCAATAAGTGTCCTGTTCCTCCTCTCAGCAACACCATTTTGTTGAGGAGTTCTAGGAGCACTGTATTGTCTGGAGATCCCTTTTGAGTTGCAGAATGAGTCAAGAACTTGATTCTTAAACTCAGTCCGTTGATCACTTCTAATTATTTTTACCTTGTGTTCCCTTTGATTTTAAATTTTAAGAATAAAAGATTTCAATGTTTCAGTGGTTTTATCTTTAGTTCTTAAAAAGAATACCCATGTAAATCTTGTAAAATCATCAACAATCGCAAGGCAATATGATTTCCTTCCAATGATCATTATACTTGTGGGACCAAAAAGATCCATGTGTAATAAGTGTAATGGAGTGGTGATGGAGTTAACTTATTTGGATTTGTGAGAAACCTTGTGTTGCTTTTGTTTGAGGCAAGCAACACAGTTTTCTTTACAGAAAAATTCCTTTTTAGGCACACCATGTACCAAATTATTTTTAACCAACGTATTCATGGTTTTAAAATTAACATGACACATTCTTTTATGCCAAAGAGTTCACTCATCACCATTTGCTTTCGAAAGAAAGCATGATACTTCACCCATTGGAGAAGCATTGTTAATATCAAGCTTGTACATATCCCCTCTCCTGGGAGATCTAAGAAGCACCAATTCCTGAGGAATCATCATCCTGGGTTTGAGAATAATGCACTCATGTTCTGTGAAAAGCATTTAGTGCTTTTGATCATAGAATTAAGAAACACTCAAGAGATTGTGTTCAAGCTGTTTGACAAAGTTTACTTTGTTAATATTTAACTTACCATTGGATACACTACCTCTACCAGAAATGTATCCTCCGGCTTCACCTCCAAACTGAACAGGACCTCCATCAAAATGTTCAAATTGTTGTAGGAGAGATCTGTTCCCTTTTATGTGCCTGGAGCATCCACTATCCACAATCCAGACATCTCTATTCTTGTCATGTGGATGTCCCTGCACATAAGGTGAAATGATTAGTTATTGTTGGAAACCAAGCTTTGTTGGTCTTGGGTTCTTCCAATGCAGATGATATAACTGAATGCAGGACCGTGTGAAGGGTGGTCAATACAATCAGTCTCATAATGAGGAGAGGTTTAGAACACTTAACAGTTCAAATGGGGAACTGGGTTTGAGTATGATGATACTAAGAACACAAGTAAGTAGTGAGACAGAACTAAGAACAAGAACTATGGTTTTCAAGGATGCTGTATATTGCTCTCAAGTTCTATTACAAGTGTTTACAAAGTATGTCCAAATTACAAGGACTGAGACACTTTGTACTACATCCTACAACCATCAATACTTAGAAAGATAGTTGGAAACACTAATCTAGACAACAAGATCAATGTAGAGTCAAAAGGCAGATTGCCATTTGACTAGTGATTATGGCATGCCATAGCTCACATCCTTTTCAATATAAAAAGGTTTACAGGTACAAAAGTAGGAAGTTACAGACAAAGACCTTATTCTACTATTTACAAAAGCAAGGACTTTTCACCAACTCATACAAGTTGGTGAGTCTTAAGAGTTGCAACGAAAAGTGTGTCAGCTTTATGTAAAGTAGGTCAGAGAAAGCATGTCTTCTCTGTCTTCGAAAGAAATCAGTCTTCACAGCAAAATGGCTTCGGAAGGCTTTGTCTCTGAAGCTTTGGAAGACTTCGTCTTTCGCTTCGAAAGATTTGGACTTTGGCTTCGGAAGATTTTACACTTAGAGTGTAAAACTTCTGAAGCACTTCTACCTTGTATGTCCAGTGCATGCATGCAGGAAGTCCCTTGGTTGTTTTGGCTTCTTTGATTGCATCAGCTTATAATCTTCTGATATTATCTTACACTGAACCAAATTGTATGCATGAGGGCTCAATTATAGGTTGGAAGAAGAGGTTTGGGCTGTAACATCTTTTCAGGTCTTCCATTCCATCCTATGGTTGACCTGTGTTGATGAGCCTGAGGAGGCTTATGCAGAATGACTTACTTTTGAAGCTTCTTTCTTTTCAGAAGAAGTCTTCACCACCTTTTCTTTAGAAGCAGCCTTTTTCTTGGAAGGTTTCAAGGAAATGTTTTTGTTTATTTGTTTGTTTTTTGGCTTGTCTTCCGAAGCTATTTTTCTTTCAGAAGATTGAGTTTCTTCTGAAAGCAACTTGGCTTTGGAAACAAGCTTTCTTTTCCTTAACACTTGGACCATAAGGTAAGGTACAAATGTGAAACCATCCTTAACTCCTTCTTTCTTAACATTGATTGCATAATGTCTGCTTGCTAGATTGTAGTAACAATCTTTAGCCATGTGGTTATGTAGGCCACAGATTATGCACTCAATGTTAATCTTGGTGGGACATGTGGGCTGTTGTTTCTTGCACTTCTTCTCTTCTTCAACAGCCTTTCCCTTTAGTTTTAGATCCTTCAACTGGATAGGAGTGTTGGTACTACTCTCTTTTCCTGAATCAGAACTTCCAACCACTTGGAATCCAGCTGAGATGCCCTTTTGCTTTGGGTCTGTCTTCATCTTAGTCTCAGCCACCTTTTGGGCAGTTTTTCTTGCTTCCTTGATCTAGTTTTTTCTGGCTTTGGTGGTCAAGGGTTTATCAACTGTGTGGATGAGGTTTTCTACCTTATCCTTCTCTGTGGTGGTTTCCATTATTGTCTCATTCTTCTGCTCACTATGTAGTGGGTCAGCAATTGGAACCTCTTGCTTATCAGTACCATATCTTGGATGTCTAATAGTCACAAGAGAGTATGGTGGAGCAATTTCATTGGAACCCAACCCACTTTTGTTTAGATAGCATACCTTGGAGTGGGAGGATGATGCTATAATGGTGTTAAAGTTATGCTCTTGAATAACATACTTTTGTGCTTTCGCCTCAGCTATGACTAGCTAGGCTTGAGCTTCAGTCAACTTGGATTTAGATCTTTTATTTGAGTCCTATAGTTGGTTGTTCATGTTTTAAAGAGGACACAGTTTTCTCTAACTCTTAAAATTAGATTTTAGGATATTTAAAGACTCAATATCAGATCTAATTTCCATGTTGTAGTCCTGATATAATTTAACCTTAGCAATACAGGCTGGAGTACAGCGATGTTCATATACCTTGCTGTCTTCAGTTCCAGCCATGAGAGCTTGAGTAGGAGTGACATCTTGCACCATAAAGCTCTAGTCAACCTCTTGAGCAACAACAGTAGTTTGTGGCTCAGTGGGTTTGGTTGCAGCCTTTGAGGTAGCAGGATGTTGGGAGGCTTGAGCTGCTCCAGGATTAGATCTTGGAGCTTTACATTCCCTAGCAAAGTGACCAAGCTGGTTACAGTTGTAGCATTTGGCCTTGCTCTTGTCAAACCCGAATTTGCTATTAGTTGGGTTCTGAGGAAACTGCCTTGCAGTTCTTTTAAAGAACTTCTTTGCTCTGTAGGTTAAAAGAGCCATTTGTTGGACAATATCCATATATTCAACATCATCTGGGCTGAAACATTCTAGATCATCAAAACAGTATTGAAAATCTCCAGAGTGCTCACTCCCTGAAACAAAAGCACAACTCTCCTGGAAGGGAGTGTGTTAAGCCTGTTGAGACCTGGGTGTCTGAGGGAAAGTGATGTATGGCCCAGAAGAGGATGATAGCTGTTGAGGGTAGTTCAGGTACAACTAAGGCTGGAGAGTTCTTGATCCTTCAGCAACATGAGAGCATTGTTGACTGCAGGATTTGAGGGTCTATTCATCTGTTGGCTCTTCTGAGTCTCCATCTCCATACGGTATCCATCAAGGATTCCATACAGTTCAGTCATAGCAAGAGTGTTGAGGTTTTCAGTTCTCTTGATTGTGACATAGTAAAAAGTCCACTCATGAGGAAGTGCACTCATGAATTTTCTAACTATGTCTCTTTTCTCAAGAGCAACTCCCATAGTCTGAAGAGAGGTGATCAAGTCCATATACCTGAAGTATTTTTGGCTCAAGGTCTCACCAACAACATAAGTGAAGTTCTCAAACTTTTGCTTCAGCATATCCTTCTTGTTTTCCTTTGATTCAGTGGAACCAGAGTACATCAGCTTCAAAGCATCAAAGAGTTCTTTGGCGGTCTGGCATTGCTTAAAGCCTGCCATTATAGAGTTTGGTATGGCAGTAAGCATCACAATCATTTCTTTGTAGTCAATTTCCATCCTTTTGAAGTCTTCATCAGAGTAGTCTTCAACAGCTTTCTCAATCATGGTGCCATTACCAGCTGGGTCCGCCACCTTTGGCTTGTAAGGACCATGAGTGACGGATCTCCACATGCGGCTGTTTTGATACTTGATAAAACCTTCAATACGTTTGCACCAGGTTCCAAAATCATCAGTGGTGATTATAGGAGCCTTGGTTGTGGTTCTTATCTCAGACTCAGAAAACTTTTGGTTAAGAGCCATTTGAGTGAAGTGAGTAAGTATGAAGAAACGAGGGTGATTTGGGATGGTTAGATCTCACAATCAAGAGCCTAAAAAGCTCTGATACCAATTGCAGGATCGGTGTTGGTCTCTCAACACAAGTTTTGTATCTCACAAACTCACTAAGTCTCACTCGGTTGATAAAGAGAAATCTCTAACTAAGTTGACAATAATATAATAAGTTAATGAACACAAGAATAGTTTTCAAGATACTTGTATATATTATTTCTCAACTCAGTATTACAAGACTCTTACAAGCATGGTTACATAAGTTACAATAAGAAACTATATATACTATTATCTACAGCCGATTATACTTGGAAAACCAGCTGAAATTCACCGCTAAGCAAATACTACATTGTTAGAAGTGAAATATCTAAGATAAAATAATATCCTAGATTAGGTAGTCATGACAGGTCCATGACTTAGCTTTTGTCACCAACTAAGTATGGTAACTGTACCAACTAAAAAAGATAAATAGTGGATTAAAGTATGGTCAACTACATGGGAGTGGGAAAATGCCATGCAGTGTATTAGAGTTGTCAGCGGATGTCAGACAGCCCATACTTATGTCCACTGGTTCATAGTTGATTCTTCCGAAGGCAAAATGGCTTCAAAAGAATAAGTTCTTCCAAGGCCATTTATACTTCGGAAGAATCAACTTCTTCCAAGTCTTCTGCAAGTCTTTGTGACTTCATTCTTCGGAAGAGTTTGTCTTGGATCTTCTAAGTGTGAATGCTTCGGAAGAAGAATTACTTTGTCTTCATATACTTCAGAATACTTGGTTCTACCTTTGGAAGTTCTTCATATACTTCGGAAGTAAAACTACTTAGTCTCGGAAGACTTAGTTTTTCCTTCGGAAGTTCTTCATACTTAAGCTTCGGAAGATCTTCAACTCGTCTTCAGAAGAGCAGCTTTAGCTTCGGAAGGCTTCTTCAATTGTACTTCAAAAATATTCTAAGTGTTGTTTTTGGTTGCACCAGCCTCATATGATCCAACATGATACCATGACAAAGTCTCCACTGATCACTCCTGATGAATTTGATACTTGGTGCCAACGTATGGAAGGGTTCATCAAGTCTCAAGACAGCAGGATGTGGAGATCTGTTATTAAAGGACCTTACAACTCAAGTACCTTTTCAGCCACTGCTGGAGGTGGGATGATACCAAAGGAAGTGGCTGACTATTCTGAGGAAGATTGGAAAAAGATTGACATAGATCAGAAGGCCATGACCGCTCTCCAAACTGCTCATCCAAACTCTATATACAGAGGCTTCAAGAAGTGCAAGACTGCTAAGTAGCTCTGGGATGCACTGAAGCTTATGTATGAGGGGTCTGCTAAAGCTAAAGAAAACAAGAAGGACCTCATGAAGTAGTACTTTGAGAACTTCACCTATACATTAGGTGAAACTATGACTCAAGAATACTGTCGGTACGTGGAGATTGTAGACACTCTCATGGATGTTGGAGTCAAGCTTGAAAATATGGACATTATGAGGAAGTTCATGTTCCCTCTTCCCAGACAATGGACTCACTACTATGTGGCCATTAAGAGAACTAAGAACCTCTCCACCTTTACTATTATAGAGTTGTATGGTATTCTCAATGGCTACCAGATGGAGATAAACATGTAGAATCCATCAAGTAGCTCTTCATACAATCAACAGATTTCAACCCTCCATATGGTTGAAAGGATAGTAGAGAACTGCAGCATCATCTTATCTGCTACCCTAACAACTCACAAAAGGGCCCTTTCATCACCTTCCCTGAGACACCAAGCGAGAGCTACATCCAAAGAAGCCCATTCCAAGAGACAAGCTCATCTTAAGCCTTTGTGTCTGCTGATGAAAGTTATGGTAGCTTTTTCTTCACTCTTAAAGACTTTGATTGTATCCATCCAGATGACCTGAAGTATATGGAGATAGTCCAGTAGATGGCTCTTCTCACTCATAGAGCCAAAATTTTTACAAGAGAACAGGAAGAAAGTTTTAAGCAATGTATCCAGTGGAAAGTTTAGACAGGATAAAACCAAACTGAAGTGTTACAATTGTGACCATATATGAGATTTTGCTAGGGAGTGCAAGGCACCAAGGACTAATGGTGGCCATGCACAATCTAGACCAAACTACCCTGATGCAGCTCCTAGATCTGAGAAGCCAAGCCAACCAAAACAACAAGTTGTTATTGCTGTTGAAGAAGGAAGCTTTGACTGGAGCTTTCAGGTTGAAGATGTTTCTCCCAACCAAGCACTGATGGCTGATCATGAAGAAGCCAAGGTATTAGAACATCTCTATACACCAGAAAATGACTATAAACTTAAAATAGAAGATTTAGAGAAACAATATTAACTCTTATGCATGAGCAAACAAATTACGGGAATCAAATCAAAGATCTCATTACCAAGTTAACTGAATACCAAGCTGAGCTTATGATCAGCAAAGCTAGGGCAGAAAAGTGTGTTCTTAAAGAAGAAACCTTCAAAAACATCATATCTTCATCCTTTCATGAAAAGATTTTTTATCAGAACAGGCAGGGTTTGGGTTCAAGCGAGATAGCTTCTCCATACACTCTACTATCTGTAAGATCTCCAAGGTGTTAAACTAGTCAAGATGAGCTTCACCTCATAGACCCTATCCAAGAAGAGGATGAAGATAAAGAGGAGATAGTGAGGGATGAATCTATTATGAGTAAGGAGGATCATCCTAACTCCTGGAGAGAAGAAAGAACCAAGGATGACCAAGTCAGCTAGGAAGAACTTGATCAGGACAGCAAAAAGAAAATCAAAGAAAGCCCAAAAAATCAAGACCACTTTCAACTCCAAGCAAAAACAAGTCTTTATCTCTGCTGGGTTTGAAGTGGTGAAGACTGAAGACTAAACTATGGACTCTAGTACCGGGGGTCCTAGTTCATGTTCAAATCATCCTAGTTAAGAAAAGAAGGTTGATCAAATATGCACCACTACTGCACAGCCTGAACCATCCAGTTCCAAGAGCAAGCTTCACCCTAAGAAGCCTGCTACATCATCTGTGAAGATGAAGAAGGAAGTGGAAAATGATTAAGTGCAACCTTTTACTCAAAAGAAGCCTCTCAGAAGTATGCAAGCTGAATGCATCATGTGTGGTGGTACCTCTCACTTTGCTAAGGATTGCATCTATAATTCTAAGAGTACCATCCATATGACCAAGAAGAAAACTTTTAAAAAGAAGAAGAAGAAGAAGAAGAAGATAGCTTCAGAAGGAAATCTCTTCCTTTTGGAAGCTTCACAGTGAAGAAAAAGATAGGTGAAAAATTACCTTCAGAAGATATTTTGGTCTCGGAAGAAAGGAATACTTCTGAAGTACTAAAGTCTACTGTAGTGGAGGCAAAAGCTTCCGAAGGTCCAGTCTCCAAAACTTCTAAAGTCATCAAAACTTCTGAAGTCTTGAATGCCAAGTCTACTCTTCCAAAGATGGTGTGGAAGATGAAGGAAGACCATGTGACTGAGAGTTCTTCATCAACAACAGCAAATGATTCCCAGAGCTTGCATATAAGATTAATGACTGTTGAACTATTTTTAGTTCACTTTGATAAGCCCATGACCGACAAGGCTTGGGTTTCCAAATGTAACTAACCATCTCTTTCTGTGTAGGAACAACTGAATACCAAAGGAAATGTATGGATTATTAACAGTGCTTGTTCCAGGCACATGACAGGCAATGGTACTTTACTTCAAAACTTTATGAAAATTGATGGAGGGCCAGTTGCTTTTAGAGGAGAATCTGGTGGTTATATCACTGGAAGGGACAGGGTCATAAATGGTAAGCTCAACATTGAAAAGGTAAACTATGTCAAAGAGCTTGGATACAATCTCTTGAGTGTATCCTAATTTTGTGATCAGAGACATAACATGCTCTTCACTGAGCATGAGTGCATTGTTCTCAAGCCCGGGTCAGTCATTTCTCAAGAGCATATCCTATTTAGAGCCCCCAAGAAAGGGAACATGTACAAGATGGATTTGCAAGAAACCTCCCCATCTGAAGAAGTTTCTTGCTTTCAATTTAAAGCCAATAGTGATGAGTCTTTTCTTTGGCATAAAAGAATGTACCATGCAAACTTTAAGAACATGAATAAACTAATTAAGAATGATTTGGCAACTAGAATGCCAAAGAAAGAGTTTACAAGTGATGACCATTATGTTGCATGTCTAAAAGGAAAGCAACACAAAATGTCTCACAAGACAAAGGAAAAGAACTCCATCATTTCTCCCCTACACTTGTTACATATGGATCTCTTTGGCCCCACCAGTATAATAAGTTTAGGAATAACTTCATATTTCCTGATGATCATAGATGATTTCACAAGATACACTAAGGTCTTCTTTCTTAGAACTAAGGATAAGACCCCTGAGATCTTGAGGAACTTCATTCTGAAAATTGAGAATCAATGTGATCACAAGATCAAAATCATAAGATGTGATCAAAGAACTGAATTCAAGAACCAAATCCTTGATACATTTTGTGATGAAAAAGGTATTACAGGACAATATAGTGCTCCCAAGACTCCTCAGCAAAATGGTATTGTTGAGAGGAGAAACAAGACACTTATTGAGGCTGCAAGGACCATGCTCTCTGACACTAAACTACCCATCACCTTCTAGAGAGAGATAGTCAACAATTCCTGCTATGTGCAGAATAAAGTTTTAGTAGTCAAGACTTATGGTAAGACACCTTATGAACTTTGGCACAAAAGGAGACCTTTTATTGGTTTTCTCATCATTTGGATGTCCATGTACCATCTTGAATAACAAAGATCAAATAGCCAAATTTGCTGAGAAATCAGATGATGGACACTTTATTGGATACTCTTCCCAAGCTAAGGCTAATAGAGTATACAATCTCAGAACTAGAGTAGTTGAGTAGTCAGCCAACGTGACCTTTATTGAGCACACACCTAATGTGAAAGGTTTTGGTCCTAATTGGATGTTTGATCTTGATTTAGTTACCAACTATTTTAACAAATCTTGTGAAGATGTTTCAGGATCTACAAGTAGCTTATCAACAAGAGAGCCTGACCCAAGATTTTATCTGAGAAGACCAAGTCAGAAAACTACTCCAGCTCCAGTGGTAACAAACCGTGCAGTGAGAAATCCTGTCAGCACAACAATGACAAACTCTTCATCTGACACATCCGAAGTGCCTACAAGTTCCAACACTGAGGCATAGAACTCAAATGAAAGGGTTTCCAATATAGGAGGAGATGGAGGTGGTGATAGTGATCAAGAATTTCTTGATTCTAATAACCACTCCATAGAAGGCAACATCAATAATATACACACTTATTAGATTAAGCTTCTCTTGATAAGTGTGTTGATGTGGTGGGTGACACTTAATCACCAGATTTGAATTTCACCAATTTAGATCTGTCCAACCAACTTGCTGTGATTCCTCAACTAAGAATCCATAAGTCCCACCCCACTACAAACATCATTGGAGATGTTGAGACTGGGGTGAGAACAAGAGGACAAACCCATGATAAAAATGTTTGTCTATACTCTTGTTTCTTGTCCAAGATTAATCCAAAGAAGGTTGATGAGACTCTGAAGGATGGAAGTTAGGTTGAAGCAATGCAGGAGGAGCTGCTTCAATTCAAAAGAAAAAAGGTTTAGAACCTATGCCCGATTCCTTATGGGAAGACACCAATAGGTACCAAGTGGGTTTTAGGAATAACAAAGATGATAGAGGACTTGTCATCAAGAACAAGGCAAGACTAGTTGTTCAAAGGTACACACAAGAAGAAGGGATAGACTACACAAATGTTTTTGCTCCTGTAGCAAGACTAGAAGTTGTTAGGATATTCCTAGCTTTTGCTGCATCCAAGGATTTCAAGGTCTACCAATTTGATATCAAGTGTGCCTTCTTATATGGTGTGAAAGATGAGGAAGTGTATGTCAAATAATCATATGGCTTTGAAGACCCAGATCATCCTGATTATGTCTGTAAGCTTGACAAAGCTCTTTATGGGATGTATCAAGCTCTAAGGACGTGTTATGAGACACTGTCACGGTATCTTGTTCTGCATGGATACAAGAGAGGTACTATTGATGGTACACTCTTTATTAAAGGAACAAGGAATGACTTGATGCTGGTTCAAGTTTATGTAGATGACATCATCTTTGGGTCAACTAATCTAAAGCTCTGCAAAGACTTTGAGAAGCTGATGAAGAATACATTTAAAATGAGTGCCATGGGGGAACTTAATTTCTTTTTAGGAATTCAAGTGAAGCAGGTTGACAATGGCAACTTCATAAACTAGTCAAAATATGTGCAAGACATACTTACCAGATTTCATCCGACTGAGTGTAAGGTTGTTAAGACACCCATACCCAGAAACCACTCTCAAGGACCTGATCTTGAGGGGGAGTGTATTGATAAACATCTCTACAGGGTTATGATTGGGTCTTTTATATACCTCACAGCTAGCAGGCCTAATATCATGTTTGCCATATGTATTTGTGCAAGATATCAAGCCAACCCCAAGATGTCACACTTGGTTGTTGTCAAAAGGATTCCTTATCTCAAAGGTGTTCCTAAACTGGGCCTTTGGTATCCAAAGAATTTTGACTTCAATATGTATGCTTATACAGATAGTGACTATGGTGGTTGCAATATGACTGCAAAGTCGACATTTAGGGGATGTCAATTCCTTGGTGGAAGGATTGTCTCATGGCAATGCAAGAAACAATCCTGTGTGTTTGCATCAACTGCTGAGACTGAATACATTGTTGCTGCAAACTGTTGTGCTTAGTTGCTTTAGATTCAGAATCAGATCCTAGACTATGGATTCAACTTCAAAGAGACTCCCATCCACATAGATTACAACAGTGCTATCTCTATCATAGAAATTCTTGTGCAACACTCTAATACAAAGCATATCAACATCAGGTATCATTTGATAAGAGATAATTTTGAAAAGGGATCGATAAAACTAGTCAAAGTTAGCACAAATGAACAATATGCTGATCTGTTCACAAAAGCTTTTGATAAACAGAGATTTAAGTATTTTGTATGAGCTATTAAGATGATGAACTTTGAGTAGATTTTCTTAAATAAAATTCAAGATTATTTTCAAATATGTGTGTCTTAAGTTGTCTATATCATCACCTATATAAGCCCAGTTTACATCGGAAGAAGTTATTCAAAATGATATTCCTTATAATTTTAAGAATTTAAGATATGTTTTCTTTCGGAAGACATTAAGTTGAATTCGGAAGAATATTATGTCTTCAAAACTAATAACTACTTACTAAGAAATTTACCTTCGGAAGAAATTTTGATATATCTTCTAAAGGTTAAATATGGTTCTAAGTACTTATATGTTTTGAAGGACACATTTCTTCCGAAAGCAATTAAGTCTCGGAAGCTTTATTCATCTTTTGAATAAAACTTTTGAAGTTTAATATCTTCCGAAACTAAATATATATTGGAAGCAAAATACTCTAAGTATTTTTCTTCCGAAGCAATTTTTGTAAAGCTAAGGTATATCTTCCGAAACCAAATTGGCGAAAAACTTCCGAAGACAAATTACCTTCTTAAGATTTTAGACTTCCAAGAAAACTACCTTTTTTGGCACTTTTTCAGAGGTGGGACTGACATTTGGATTTCAAAGTTTATCCTTTTGCATTAACTTTGGCTCAAATCCAATCATATAAATATTTGTACAATGGTTACTCCTCTTTCACCTTCCTATTCATGTACAAAAGTTCTAACCCTAAATTCACCCACTAACCGACTTTGTTCTTAGTTTTCTTCACTTCAAAGCTCTCTAAAATGGCCAACCCTGAAACCCGAAACCAACAAGATTTTTCCATGCATCTTCACAGGCAATATAATCAAGTTGCTCTGCTATCATCTGAGAAAGATCCAGGTTTCTCAGATGTATGCTGTTTCTTTGCTCAATCCAACTACCTCACTGCCTTAACAATAGACCTTACATTGTATAAAGTACAACTCCTTGAGTTCTGGAGGACCTACCAAGAGGTGATCTTGGATGATGAGAAGGCACTGTCTACCACATTGTAGGGGAGGATAGTTTTCATCACCCCAACCACAATCAGCTCTAAACTATGGCTGGATGATGAAGAAGGCAAGATGTCCTTCCCTAAATCTGCTGCTAATGAGTCATTCCGGCAGATGAGCTATGAAGGGGACTTCACAGTCAGAACCTTCAAAAAGGGTAAGGTCTCCTACCAATGGAAGTACCTCCTCCATATTATCATCCACTCTTTATCTAACAAACATGGAGGATGGGACTAGATTCCTGAAGACTTATCCTACATAGTCCATGGAATGGTTCAAGGGGTCAAGTTCAAGTACTCACAGTTTGTCTATACAAACTTGCTTGAAAACTTGGACTCCTTGGAGTACCACATGTTCCCTAGATATGTTCAAGACATTCTTAACTGTGATCTGGGCTCACAGTTAAGGAGAACAGGTGCTACTCTTAAATTGGGACAGATGAAGCCTGGCATCTTTAAAATCATGAGAAAGACAACTGTTGGCTTCTCAGGGGTAGAAACAGCACTAGTCCTAAAAATGTTAGAGCTCATTGCTCAATGTGAAAACTTGGCAGCACCAGCCAATGTTGAACGCACACCTTCTATATCTGCACCACCTACATAGCCACAAATAAGCATCACCTACACTAGAAAATCCAAACAAACCCCTGGTCAGTTTACTCTGATTGAGCAGGTCCCCATACAATCACCCATGTAGGAGGAAGTAGAACCAAGAGCTCCCACTTCCTATGTGTCACACCCTGAAATTCCACGTGCGGGGTTTTACCACGAGGCGTGTGAGCAAACAAGGATCTCAGTCGTTAGTTACTCAGACTGACTTTATATGCAACATTTAAACAAATCAGAGTTTAAAACTATAAAATATTTGGGAAGCATTTTGTAAATAACCCAAACACAAGGTACTAAATATAAACTGCGCAAAACACGTGCCCAAACCAAATATGTAAGTAATTGCTAAATTAAAAGTAAACAATGTTTGAATAAAGCATGCTTGACACGTGCGTGCTCCTATGGGCAGCTGCTAGAAACGACCTGAGAAAAGCATACTAAAAGTGTCAATATGATGGTTGGTGAGTTCAAGAGTTTGTAATTAATCATAAGCAGTAGCGTTAGTACAAATATAAATAAGTGCGTTGAAATAGATAGCTAGTCTAATTTCATTAGTAAAGAACAATAGTGATTTCGCAATCGAAACTGACTATGTTTGTCTGTTTGCCTCCCGCCACGACATACCAGGTCGTGACGCTGTTAGTAGTGTAGGACAATGTTGCACCCAATGACTTCCGGTCAACCGGGTGGGGCTTGTCAGACCCAGTAGTACTACCCAAAATTTCCCGCTAAATTCCTTAATTAACGATCTGAAAGTGTGAGGGCTTTCTATGGTATAATCAACTATGTCTTACCAAAAACATATTGTATATCAGTAAAGCGTTTTAAAACCAAGTATGCTTTCTCCCCCATAAAGAGAAGTAAGCAAAAGTGGGGCATTGAACTCACCTGGTGCGCAAATGAATGATTGCAAAAGCTAATGATGAGTGGAAAGAGAACCCTTCAAAGGCTACCTAGAACACACAAGTACATAAGTACGTGTACACAAAAACTTAAGAACCCTAAGTGCTCAATAACAATATTGACCCAAGGTTTTGGAAAACAAGACTCATTTGACCAAGTAGACCCGTTGGTGACATGCCAAGTTAAATTCTTGTTTGATCAAGTATAGCAATCCATCATACATGGTTATCACACAAGTTATTCACATATGTCACATTACAAACCCTTAAGTGCTATAAAGTTCATCATACATCATACATCATCCATTATCATGTATATTCCATAAGAGCCTAAATTTCCAAAGTTATGCATCAGGTATTCATACAACCCAAACAACACAATCTACCATCGTAGGCATCATCAACAAACATTTTAACATGATCCTAACATCATAAACATGCTCAATTAACAAAATCCAATGATCTTCATAAATAAAGTTTCCCTTCGGGAAAGTAACACCCAAAACCAATCTAACATCCAATTCATTAAAAAATCCATCAACTTTATACCTAATCAAGTTCATAACAATCATCTAAACATGATAAACATCATCAATTCATCATAATTCATCAATCTCATGCATAAAAGTTACTATTAATAGTAAGGTATGAACAACCACTCAATTTCAATCATAGATTCACCAATTTTATACCTAATCTAATTCATAGCATTCATAATCATCCATTTAACATGAACAATTCATCAAAACATAAATTCTCATGAAGAAAAGTTTCCACTTTTGGCAATGTATGAACTAGATAACAAAATTATGGATTTCTTGCATAATCTACATAGATTAACATTCATAGAACATAACTAACATCGTATCATCATCAAACCAACATCAATTTCGACATTCACCATCCAATTTGAACTAGGGTTCGGCCAAAATCAAAAACCCATGAAAACCAATCAAAATCTAACCTTTAATCATGTAAGGATCAAGATTTGGACTTGCTAACACGTAGTAGTGATTGGAACCAAGCAAAATCGAATAAGTTTGAGTGTTTTTGATCGAAATTCGTGAGGATGAGGGGAGGGGAAGGCTTTGGCCGAATGTGGGGAGTTTGGGGGTTTAACTTTTGGTAATATTTAGTTTTATGGTAATTGTAAAATAACCCTCCTTAATCACCTTTTGTAAAAACTTAATCTTTTAAACATTTTTAACAATTTTAACTACAAAACACAAACATTATTAACCAACAATAACAATCATGTATATTCTCCACTAATCACAAAGCATATGAAATAACTATAACACGTTGACACGTTACAAGGTAAAATTCGCAAATAATATTCAAAATTCATAAATCATATAACTACAAATTAATAATCAACATTATTAATCAAGTTATTATCAGATAATCATTGTTAATTATTATTAAGTCACCAACGTTCAACGACAACTAGTGTGTGCTCACGACACGTGTATGCAAGACCTTACGAAACTAATGGAGTTTGGTAACGGAAAATTACCGGATGTCACATTATCCCCATGTTGAAAGAATTTTCGTCCTGAAAATTTGCGTTACATGGTTGTGTTACATCACTGGTCTACTGCATTGGCACAAAGAAATCGAGTGAGTTTCTGGTGGGTTGTCACATTATCCCCATGTTGAAAGAAATTTCGTCCTGAAATTTAGGCATTACCTCCGCCGGTTGACATCGTCGTTTCAAACAGATGAGGATACTTAAGCTTCATCTGATCCTCATGTTCCCACATGAATTCCGGTCCTCGTTTCGAGTTCCAACGAACTTTGACTATGGGTATCTTGCTTCGCTTAAGAGTCTTGACCTCACGGTCCATCACCTCAACTGGTTCCTCAATGAACCGTAGTTATTCATCTACTTGCACTTCCTCCAGTGGTACAACCATCGTCTCGTCCGATAAACACTTTTTCAAATTTGAGACATTAAATACATTGTGAATTCCACTCAACAAATCAGGTAGGTCTAATCGATACGCCACTGGACCTATTCTTTCCAGAATCTCAACTGGTCCAGCGTATCTCGGATTAAGCTTGCCTCTTTTCCGAATCGAATCACACCTTTCCACAGTGAGACTTTCAGTAAAACTTTGTCGCCGACCTAAAACTCCAAAGGTTTCCGTCGCTTGTCTGCATAGCTTTTATGCCAGTCACGTGCTGCAACCATACGGTTCCTTATCTGTACTATCTTCTCAGTAGTCTCGTGCACCAACTTGGGGCCTGTTAGTTGACTATCACCAATTTCACCCATCACTGGTGATCTACACTTTCACCATACAAAGCCTCAAATGGTACAACCTTAATGCTGGAGTGATAACTATTGTTATAAGAAAGTTCCACTAATGGTAGGTGAACTTCCCAGTTATTCCCGAAATCAATCACACAAGCACGTAACATGTCATCCAATGTTTGAATAGTACGTTCGCTTTACCCATCCGTTTGCGGATGATAAGCAGTACTCATGTCCAGACGCGTACCCAAAGATTTCTGTAACGACTGCCAGAAATGTGATGTGAAACGAGCATCACGGTCAGAGATAATTGAGATCGGTACACCTCTCAAAACTACCTCTTTCAGATAAATACGAGTTAACTTATCCATCTTATCAGTTTCCTTGATTGCCAAGAAGTGAGCAGACTTCGCTAATCGATCTACGATCACCCATATCGTGTCATAACTAGTAGGGGTCCGGGGTAATTTAGTAATGAAATCCATAAAAATCTGTTCCCACTTCCACAAAAGAATTTCAGGTTGTTGTAGTAATCTAGATGGCTTTTGGTTTCCATACAAAGGCACCTAGAGTCTGTCCATGAAGTAACGAATTTCATCCGCTTTCACTTCAAACTGTTTATCAATTCCACGTAAAGATTCAAACGCAAAGTTTTCCGCTTTCAAAGCTTCTGCCTGCGCTTCCCTTACTTGTTCAGGCAAGTGAGTGCTAATTGTAAGCTGCAAAGCTCGCACTCATCGGGGTTTAGCAGTTTCCTTTCTACTCAATGCATCAGCGACTACATTTGCCTTTCCTGGGTGATATTTGATAGCGCAATCATAATCATTCAATAATTCCACCCAACTTCACTGCCTCATATTCAACTCCTTCTGCTCAAAGATATTTTGAAGACTCTTGTGATTGGTGTAGATAGTGCACTTGGTACCATACAAGTAATGCCTCCAGATCTTCAAGGCAAAAACTACCGCACCCAGTTCCAAGTCATGAGTGGTGTAGTTATTCTCATGTACTTTTAGTTTTCTTGAGGTGTAGGCTATCACCTTATCACGTTACATCAAGATACAACCAAGTCCTTGGATAGAAGCATCACAATAAAGCATGAAGTCATCACTTCCCTCCGGTAATGCCAATATCGGTGCGCTACACAGTTTCTGCTTCAACAACTGAAAAGCAGACTCTTGACTATCACCCCATTTATACATTGTTCCTTTGTGAGTCAAGGCTGTGAGAGGTTGAGCGATCTTAGAGAATCCCTCAATGAATCACTGATAGTATCCTGCCAGTCCAAGAAATTACCGTATCTCACTAGGCGTCTTGGGAACTGACCAATCTTTATCGCCTCAATCTTTTCTGGATTGACATGTATTCCTTTCTCGTTAACAATGTGACCCAAAAACTGTACTTCACGTATCTAGAAATCACACTTGGAAAACTTGGCATACAGTTGTTCCTTTTTAAGTAATTCCAAGATTAGACGTAGGTGCTCTTCATGTTCTTCCTTGGTCCTCGAATAGATCAATATGCCATTGATAAACACGATAAAAAACTGATCGAGATAGGGTTTGCACACACGATTCATGAGATCCATGAATACTGCTGGTGCATTTGTCAACCCAAATGGCATGACCAAGAACTCATAATGACCATAACGTGTACAGAATGCGGTCTTCAAGATGTCTTCCTCTCGGACTCTCAGTTGATGATACCCAGACCTCAAATCGAGTAGCTTGACCCTAAAAGTTGATCAAACAAATCATCTATACAAGGTAAAGGATATCGGTTCTTGACTGTAACTTGTTTAGTTCTATGTTGTTGATACACATTCGAAATGTGCCATCCTTTTTCTTGACAAAGAGAACAAGTGCTCCCAAGGTGATGAGCTCGGTCGAATAAACCCTTTATCCAACAGCTCCTGTAGTTGTGCAGATAGTTCCTGCAGTTCGTTTGGGGCTAGCCGGTAAGGTGCTCTCACGATCAGAGCGGTCCGGGAGTCAAATCAATCTGGAACTCAACATGACGATGAGGTGGTAGTCCAGGCAGATCCTCTGGAAACACCTCCGGGAAGTCACGAACTACTGGAATATCCTCTATCTTCTTTTCCTCCGGTTGCTTGTCAGTCATAAGGGCTAATATAGCTAAGCAACCCTTACGTAGCCACTTCTGCGCTTTCATAAAGGATATGATGCCTATCACAATACAACCTTTCTCTCCCTTAACCGAGAGAATTTCCTCGTCCAGGAGAGGAATGCGAATAACCTTCTCGTGGCAAATGACTTCCGCCTGCTTCTCGAACAGCCAATCCATGCCCACGTCCACATCGAAACTCCCAAGCGTAACAAGCATAAGGTCGATGTCAAAAGTATGACCAGCAAGTTCTATCTCGCAACCCTTATGTGTAACATGGATTTGCTTACCATCAGCTAATTTTACCGGATACTTGTGGGAACAGTCTGCCCAAGACACATATTGCATTGATGTGGCTAGTACGTTATGATCCAAGTCGGGTCATACCCAATAACAAGCTAGTTTATGATATGATCATGTAAGTAAATATTGACACTTGAAGTATTTAGAAATTGGGTTTCTAAATATTTACACTAGTGTTATGAATAAATTATATGGATAATTTATTCTAGAGAGAGAGTACTTTGTATTGTTATTCAAATGGTTGAACAAACAATACAAGTCTTTTTTCTTGTCTGCATTTCTTTATTACTCATCCGCATTTACAAATGCGGATGTGTTAATGAGGAAATGCGGATGAATGTTCCTCATCCGTATTTACAAATACGGATGTGAATTTGTGGAAATGCTGAAGGAATTTCTTCATCCGTATTTGCTAATGGGGATGAGCATTTAAGGAAATGCTGATGAAACTGATCATCCGCATTTACTAATGCTGATGAACTGCTTGTCCGCATTTACAAATACGGATGTACATTTGGGAAATGCGGATGAAGTTTCTTCTTTCGCATTTACAAATGCGGTTAGAGTTTGTTCATCCGCATTTACTAATGCGGATGAATATTAGAGAAATGTGGATGAGTTAAAGGGATGGGTTCCGCCCACTTTTCTCTCACTCTGAAATTTAGTTTCATAGGACGTGCAATATATGATTGCCTTTAACCACTTTCTCTGATAACTTACAACACACACAAAGGTGCAGATCGGTATTCCTGTAGCTTTTCTCTCGATTGGTCGAGGAAAACCGAGAATGAAACCCGATTCAAATGAATAAAATCCTAGCAACCTAGTGTTTTGTTGGAAGCTTGGGGTAGACAAGCTTGAGGTTTCTTACTTTGAAAGCTGCTGTTCAAAGATCTTCTTCCTCTGTCCCATTCGAGAGGTAGAATTCTTAACACCCTATGGTTGTTTGTAAGCATGATTTTTCATATAACGATCCATTAGGGGTTTTTTAACAAATATATAAATGGTTTATATATATTAACCGTAACAAGTTTTTCATTCCATTTCGCTGAGTTTTCATTTTATAAGATAAAATGACTTTGATAAACTTGTGAAAACCCCTACAGTGGTATCAGAGCCAGTTATATGGATACATGCTTCATTTGGACTGAATTCTCAGTTTCTTGTTGTTATTCATCAACAGACAGAAAATTCAGGTCTATGTTTCCCATATTTTTCAAGATTCTATTTTACATGCATATTGTAATCTTGAAAAATTTATACATTTGGATGATTTAGTTGTTTGGACAAGAATTATGATATTCGGTTTGTTTATACATTAACCGAAAATCTGTGATTCAAGGGGAAAACTCTCGGATTTTTGCTTACATATTTGGATATGTATCTTGATGTTCTTAATTTAGCCGACATCTTATGTTTGGATGTGTTCTGATTTATATTTAATTATTCAAAGGGTTGTAATAATTAAATGTATTTGTTCTTCCTATTGGCTATGTAATTTATTTATTTTCATTTGGTATCTAAAATAAATAGATTAGTTGCATTTCACTTTTACTAGAAAATGTATATAGGATATATAATTTTGTAAAAGAAGATGCAACAAGAATGTTTTTCGATTTCGGCCAATTTGTGCCCAAAGGGCTTTATAGCTCTTAATGGGATTTAAGCCCAATAACCGAAAACATATTTTGAAGGCCCAAAGGGGTTTGTTGCAGAATTTTAAGTCCATTTGGAAGCTCAAATCGAATGGGAGAATCATAACACAAAGTGGACACTTGAAGCATTTGGATGCGGGATCAAGTGGGAGTTCACCGACACAAGTGTTACCCTTAGGAAGGACCTAAATAACTCACTTTTTTTGGTCAACGAGTGATGTTAAATTAGTTGGCTATGGTTATGAACTTGTTGTATGTGTTGTTTGTATGGTTGATTTAATTAATTGTTCATGTGATATTTGGATATGCACTGTTAAACAATTTCAAATCAACAACAAGCTTCAAATGATTCTTTTGGAAACATTAACATGGGTAATAAAATGGTTTTATTAAAGGTTAATGTTTGCATAATAAATTGGGTTAAGAACCTTGGAAATGGGTTTCACTAATGTACCACGCATTTGAATGCATACAAATATAAGGTACAAAATGTTTTCATAACTACAATTAATGGAAACAAAATCCCTTTTAAACAAGTTTAACACCATCCTTTTATACAACACTCGAATCACTTGGAAACTATTTGTGGGATAAAGGTCACCTAACCACATTTAGGGAACTTGTGTGTTTGAGGTGGGTTTAGCATATTTGTTGGATAAAGGTCACCTAACCACCTGTATGTGTAAACTCACACGTGTGTCTAAGTTGGACGACTTGAATTGGAAACCATATGAATAGGGTCACTGAAGCATAGCATACAATGGTGTTGATGGGATTAAACATGCCGACTAAACATAAAGATGTTTAACCGATCCCATAAACTAGAAGTTGCAAAGGGTTGCAATTGTCAAAAGTTGACTACCTTTTTAATTTAAATAATGGGATAAAGGTCACCTAACCATTATTTGAATGTAACGTTGGATTCTAGATTTTAATTATTAATTATCTATGAGACATGAAAGGGTATTAATAGTTAAAATGTCATTTTATGAATACTGAAATTGAACTTTGTTTATATTGTAGTAATGGCCGCTAATAATAACAACGCTACCTCCCTGACCGTCCATAACCTGTCACTGAGAACTATCCTGGAAAAGGATCGTCTAAATAATAATAATTTCATGGATTGGTTTTGAAACTTGAGAATTATTCTCAAGCAGGAAAAGAAATCATATGTGTTGGACGATCCTATTCCCGATGAACCTAATATTGATGATGTTGATGCCTACGAGGATTGGGTTAAGCACACTGAGGATTCTATACAAGTTTCTTGCCTCATGTTGGGAATAATGATTCCCGAGCTTCAAAAGGATTTTGAACATCACGGGGCATACGACATGATTACCCAACTGAAGGAAATGTTCCTTCAACGAGCGAGGGTAGAGCGGTTCGAAACGGTTCGAGCGCTTCATGCATGTCGAATGGAAGAAACCCAATCTGTGTCATCTTATATGATAAAGATAAAAAGCCACATTGATCTCCTCGAAAGGATAAATTGTCTCGTCTTAAAAGAGTTGGCCATAGATTTGATCCTGAATGGTCTAACCAAGAAGTTTGAGACTTTTATCATGAATTATAACATGAATGAATGGGACAAGAGCATTAGGAATTCATGCAATGCTCAAAACAGCCGAGGCAGGGATGGGTAAAAGTTTTACCAATTCTTACGATCAATGAGGGTGGCAACAAGAAGAGGCACTGCCCCAAACCCAAGGCAAATATTGCCAAAGGAAAGGGGTACATCAAAGGAAAGGGTAAGGGAAAGACTAAAGCGGGACCACCAAAAGCAAGGCTTAAGAAGCCAAAGGTTCTGGAGAACGATCCATGCTTTGAGTGTGGTGAGATAGGACATTGGAAGAGGAATTGTCCAATCTATCTCAAAGAGTTGAGAAACAAGAGGGATGCTGGGCAGACCTCAGATACAACTTTCATGATCCATATTGAACTTAATGTTATTTCTTCAAACACATGGGTATTAGATACCGGATGTGGAACTCATATTTTTAATTTGTTGCAGGGGTTCAAAAGAAATAAGCATTTTAAGAAAGGGAATACTAGTCTCTATATGGGCAATGGAGCAAAGGTTGATGTCGAAGCCTAAGGAGACTATATCTTGAAGCTTCCAAGTGGTTTGGAAGTCATTTTGAAGAATGTTTTGTATGCTCCTAGTTTGACTAGGAATATAATTTCTGTTTCCCTTCTAAAACAATTTGGTTATGTATTAAAGTTTGTAAAAGATGGTATTTATGTTTTTATGGATGATATATTTTATTTTAAGGCTATGCCTTTTAATGGTATTTATGAATTGGTTCATGATGACTCATCCTTTAATAACTCGTTATACCAATCAAGCACAAAAAAACTTAAAATGGGTTTAAGTGAATTATATCTTTGGCATTGTCGTCTTGGTCATATAAACAAGAATCGTATTCAAACACTTCAAAAGAATGGTCTTTTGGAAGCAAATGAAGAGGGTTCATTTGATAAGTGTGAATCTTGTTTTCAAGGAAAGATGATCAAGGAACCCTTTAGTGGTACTAACCAAAGGGCAAAAGATTTATTAGGAATCATACATTCGGATGTATGTGGTCCTTTATCGACGATTATAGTCGTTATGGTTATGTGTACTTGTTGAGACACAAAGATGAAGTTTTTGAAACGTTCAAAATCTTCAAAAATGAAGTAGAAAATCAACTCAACAAAACTATCAAAGTTCTTCGTTCGGATAGAGGAGGTGAATACCTTAGTGATGCCTTTCAAGATCATCTTAGGAGTTGTGGGATTGTCTCACAGCTTGCTCCACCCGGAACACCACAACATAATGGTGTGTTTGAGAGGAGAAACCAAACCCTATTGGATATGGTTCGATCTATGATGGCTAGAAGCACACTACCTCTGTCATTTTGGGGTTTCACATTGCTTTCCGCGGCCAGTATTCTGAATATGGCCCCAACCAAGAAAGTGGATAAGACACCTTTTGAAATATGGCAGGGAAGGGTTCCATCATTATCATATTTAAAGGTAAGGGGTTGTGAAGCTTATGTTAAGCAAAACACCCCAAACAAGTTAGAAAGCCGATCCACTAAGTGTATCTTTGTAGGGTATCCCAAAGACTCGATGGGATATTACTTCTACAATCCAATAGAGCAAAAGGTATTTATTGCTCGAAAGACTGAGTTCTTGGAAACTAAATTCCTTATGGAAGGAACTACTGATAGAACAATAGAACTTGATGAGGATCGAAAACCACAAACCGATACACGGTTGGTTGATACTAGCAATCAACAAGAGGTTGTTGATAATGATCAAGTGGTTGATCAATACACATAAAACGTTCGCAGATCTGGTAGAACTAGCTATCCATCCGAAAGATATGGATTTTTCATAAATGGATGCTATGTAGTTGACTCGGATGAACCAACTATGTACCATGATGCAAATGTCCAATTCGGATTATGGCAAGTGGCTTGAAGCCATGAATGTAGAGATGCAATCCATGCATGACAACCAAGTGTGGGAATTGGTTGTACCACCGCTTAACTCCAAACCAGTTGGATGTAAGTGGGTTTTCAAGAATAAAACTGATATGCATGAAAACATGGATACTTATAAAGCTAGACTTGTAGCAAAAGGTTTCACTCAGACTCAAGGGGTTGATTATGATGAGACCTTCTTGCTGTGGCAATTCTAAAGTCAATTAGGATATTATTTGCCATAGCTGCATATTATGAATATGTGATTTGGCAAATGGATGTCAAAACTGCTTTCCTTAATGGACATCTCGAAGAGAATGTCTATATGGTTCAGCCCGAAGGTTTTGTCGATTCATAATATCCTAATAAAGTATGCAAGTTAAAGAAATCAATTTATGGATTGAAATAAGCATCAAGAAGTTGGAATCGACGTTTTGATGAAGAGGTCAAGAAATTTGGATTCATCAAGAATGCTAATGAAGCTTGTGTGTATAAGAAAGCTAGTGGGAGCATCATCACATTCTTAGTATTGTATGTTGATGATATATTACTGTATGGAAATGACATTCCAACCATGAAAGGTGTTAAAACCTGGCTTGGAAGCTGTTTTTCCATTAAAGATCTAGGTGAAGCCGCTTATATTTTGGGAATAAAGATCTATAGGGATAGATCAAGGCGGTTGATAGGTTTAAACCAAAGTGCATATATTGATAAAATCTTGAAAAGGTTCAAGATGGAGAACTCGAAGAAAGGTTTGGTACCTATTCAAAGAGGGATAATATTGAGTGCATCTTAATGTCCAAGCTCAAAAGATGAGCAAGAAAGGATGAAGGAAATCCCATATGCATCTGCTATAGGATCCATCATGTATGCAATGATATGCACTAGACCGGACGTGTCATGCGCTTTAAGCATGACAAGCAGATATAAGGAGAATCCAGGAAATAGTCATTGGATGGCTGTTAAGAGTATATTGAAATACTTTAGGAGGACTAAGGATATGTTTCTAATATACGGATCTGGTGAAGAGGAATTCGTTGTAAAGGGTTACACGAATGCGAGTTTCCAAACTGATCGAGTTGATTCTCGATCACAATCAGGATATGTCTTCATTATGAATGGAGGGGCAGTGTCCTGGAAGAGTTCAAAGTAGGATATGGTAGCATTGTCCACTACAAAATCAGAATACATTGCCGCTTCATTAGCAGCACAGGAAGCTGCATGGTTGAAGAAATTCATTGCCGATCTAGGGGTTGTCTCTACCATTCAAGATCCCCTAGAGATATTTTGTGATAACGAGGGTGCGATTACTCAAATCAAAGAACCCTGTTCACATCAAAAGACAAGGCACATTGAGCGGAGATTCAACTAGATAAGGGATGAAGTTGAAAGAAGAGATATGTATTCGCAAAGTTCACACTGATCAAAATAATGCGGATCCACTCACGAAGTTCCTTGAAAGGCCAAAGCATGAGAGTCATACTTGTGCCTTAGGACTTCGATATTCTAGTGATTGGATTTGATCTATTTAGTATTTAAATATCGGAACAATTGTTATTTTGACTCATATTTATATATGATTATAATACTATGAGTTATGTTCCATTTTAGCATGTTTAAATCCATGAATATGTTTATTATTCTAAATGTCCGTAGTCGGTCATATTTGTGGGAACAAATATGAAGTAAGACTATTATGAACTTGGATTGGTGGATATTCATGAGGTATGAATATAAAGCAAGAGGTTGCTACCAAGGTTCATAAATATTTGTGAGATACAAATATTAGATTGACCCGCTCTCAAATTTTACTGCATGGAATTATGTAACTGATCATAAGTAAATTTGAGTAAAGGCGAATATCGTTGTATCCTTCGACCTGAGATACATATTGGGTTTCGATATTCACCAAATATTATACTTTGATCTAGTTCTTCGCTGTTCTGAAATAATGGACAGTACATAAGGCTAGTTTCAGGTGTGATACAAGGTGATTATGAGAAACGTATGTAGTCAAGATAGGATTTGTTCCTCTTATTCATTGAGAGTATGATGTCTAAGGCCTGATTAAGTTAAATCAACAGGGAATGATCATTCTGTGTCTCTGGATTTAACATGACATCTGAAACAAAAGGATAAATGATAGATTCACCAAAATCATTTTCAAGTAAGGGACTTGAGGAAGATGATGTTATTGAATGGCACTTCGTCATGTGTATTAGGGGTAGTAAACTGTTGTTAGGCAGTATTTACTGCTTGCATCAATTCTCTATGTATCTTGTGCAAGTGGGAGATTGTTGAGAACGGTCTGCCCAAGACACATATTGGATTGATGTGGCTAGTACATTATGATCCAAGTCGGGTCATACCCAATAACAAGCTAGACAAACACCTACAATATTTATTTTATGATATGATCATGTAAGTAAATATTGACACTTGAAGTATTTAGAAATTGGGTTTCTAAATATTTGCACTAGTGTTATGAATAAATTATATGGATAATTTATTCTAGAGAGAGAGTACTTTGTATTGTTATTCAAATAGTTGAACAACCAATACAAGTCTTTTTTCTTGTCCGCATTTCTTTGTTACTCATCTGCATTTACAAATGCGGATGTGTTAATGAGGAAATGTGGATGAATGTTCCTCATCTGTATTTACAAATACGGATGTGCATTTGTGGAAATGCTGAAGGAATTTCTTCATCCGTATTTGCTAATGCGGATGAGCATTTAAGGAAATACTGATGAAACTGATCGTCCGCATCTACTAATGCGGATGTGCATTTGGGAAATGCTGATGAACTATTTGTCCGCATTTACAAATGCGGATGTACATTTGGGAAATACGAATGAAGTTTCTTCTTCCGCATTTACAAATGCGGTTAGAGTTTGTTCATCCGCATTTACTAATATGGATGAATATTAGAGAAATACGGATGGGTTAAAGGGATGGGTCCCACCCACTTTTCTCTCACTCTGAAATTCAGTTTCATAGGACGTGCAATATATGATTACATTCAACCACTCCCTCTGATAACTTACAACACACACAAAGGTGCAGATCGGTGTTCCTGTAGCTTTTCTCTCTATTGGTCGAGAAAAACCGAGAATTGAACCCGATTCAAGTAAAAAAAATCCTAACAACCTGGTGTTTTGTTGGAAGCTTGGGGTAGAAAAGCTTGAGGTTTCCTGCTTTGGAAGCTGCTGTTCAAAGATCTTCTTCCTCTGTCCCATTCGAGAGGTAGAATTCTTAACACCCTATGGTTGTTTGTAAGCATGATTTTTCATATAACGATCCATTACGGGTTTTTTTAATAGATATATAAATTGGTTTATATATATTAACTGTAACAAGTTTTTCATTCCATTTCTGCTATGTTTTCATTTTATAAGGATAAAATGACTCTGATAAACTTGTGAAAACCCCTACAATATTTAGATTCCAACGAACAAGGCATATCACTTAAGATACTACTAAATTAGTAGAGAAAAAACTTCTATCGGCTCTAGTGTCAAACAATACAGTAGCAAAAAGACCATTAACAGGGAATTTACCAGTAACAGTAGTAGGGTCATTTAGAGCCTCACCTGAACCATGACGAAGGCTCTCCCTTTAGCTCCACCATTGTTGCCACCGTTATTTTCACCTTTGCCGTTGTTGTTGTTGTTGTTTCCACCATTTCTAGCACCATTCTGTTCTTCTTCAACTGAGGAGAATTCCTCTTGTAGTGTCCTTCCTTTGCACACTCAAAGCAACATTATGGTGTTTCTTGGGATTGCTGAGGTTTCTTCATCAACTCACCATAGCAATCATTTGCCGCGTGTCCAGCCTTACCACAACGCTGGCATCGAAAATTATCACACCTGCCAGTGTGGTGGTAGTTGCATCGATTACATTGGGATACTTACCCATGTATCCACCTTGTCCCTAGGATGAAGAAGATGACTGATTGAAAATACGGTTGTTGTCAAACCTCCTTTGCTGCTATTGATGCTGATGTTGCCGAGTGTGTTGTTGTTGCTGCTGATGTTGCTGAGATTGACTGTTTGACGAAGATCCCTTGCTGCCAAAGTTATCCCACTTGCGTTTATTGTCAGGCATGCTTGCCACATCGCCCCGTTTGGGTAGCTTTCCCTGCTCCAACGCTTGGTCAGTAAGCTTGTGAGCCAATCAAATAACCTGATGAATAGTAGGGAGGTTCGTAGCAGTCACCATACTTTGTATCTCTGGAACCAAGCCACATAGATAAAGCTCAATTCGTTTGATCGGCGGGTCGATCATGCCAGGGCAAAGTGTCGCCAACTCGTGAGACCTCGTAGTGTAAGCCTCGATCTCGGATCCTTCCATCCTTAGCTGCCAGAAAGACTCCAACTTTTGGACTTCATCCGGTTCTTCCTCTGGATCTTCTTCTAGCTCTTCCTCATTAGGGTCTTCCCCAGGTGCAGGGGCATCCGCAATCTGAAGTGACACTTGTTGTGCCTCCAGTTCAGTCAATATCATCTGTCCCTACAATGTGAAGCTCTTGCGCGGACATGCGCTCAGTAAGTGCAAAAACATTACCAGCCAAGGTATGATGTCCACCAATAGACATCAAAAGTCGCTCCTAAAGTGTCTCTACCAGTAAACAAAGCTGACGCATCTCGTGTCGTAAAATGGAGTTCTCGTCAGTAAGTCCTCTGATGCGCTGTCGCTCAGTGTCCAGCATATCAACCAAAGCTGCAACCGCCTGCTCGAGAGGAATACGTAGAGAAGGAAGGGTAGGTACCATAGAGGCAGTCACCGACCTAGTCCTAGGGCCAGTAGTAGCTATAGCTGGAACACCCTCCCTGTAGACCATGCGATCAACATAGGTGGGATAGTAACTCCAGTTCTGTGGAGTGTCGCGCTCGGGTAGTGCAAAAGGCTGATCCCAGTCTATCTCCTCAGAAGGATAGGAATATTGGGGCCAGTTAGATCCTCTATTAGGTACAGGAGGAGGTGACTCAGAATGTGTAGGCCTCTTACCCAGAGCCCGTGAAGACGATGCCATGCTGTGAGGTACGTGACGTGTATGCCAATGAGTATACAGTAAGGGATAAGTAACAAGTAACTAACAAACTGTGCGGTTATAGTCTAGTGTGTATGCAACCTAGTTTCCTATAACCAATGGCTCTGATATCAATCTGTCACACCCTCAAATTCCACGTGCGGGGTTTTACCGCGAGGCGTGTGAACAAACCAGGATCTCAGTCATTAGTTACTCAGAACGACTCTATATGCAACATTTAAACAAATCAGAGTTAAAACTGTAAAATATTTGCGGAAACTTTTTGTAAATAACCCAAACACAAGTGACAAAATGTAAACTGCGCAAAACACGTGCCCAAACCAAATACGTAAGTAAATGCTAAATTAAAAGTAAACAATTTGAACAAAGCATGCTTGACACGTGCGTGCTCCTATGGGCAGTTGCTAGAAAACGATCTGAGAAAAGCATACTAAAAGTGTCAACATGATGGTTGGTGAGTTCAAGAGTTTGTAATCAATCATAAGCAGTAGCGTTAGTACAAATATAAACAAGTACATTGAAATAGATAGCTAGTCTAATTTCATTAGTAAAGAACAATAGTGATTTCGCGATCGAAACTGACTATGTTTGTCTATTTGCCTCCCACCACGACATACCAGGTCGTGACGCTGTTAGTAGTTTAGGACAATGTTGCACCCGTTAACTTCCGGTCAACCGGGTGGGGCTTGTCAGACCCACATGTTCCCTAGATATGTTCAAGACATTCTTAACTGTGATCTGGGCTCACAGTTAAGGAGAACAGGTGCTACTCTTAAATTGGGACAGATGAAGCCTGGCATCTTTAAAATCATGAGAAAGACAACTGTTGGCTTCTCAGGGGTAGAAACAGCACTGGTCCTAAAAATGTTAGAGCTCATTGCTCAATGTGAAAACTTGGCAGCACCAGCCAATGTTGAACGCACACCTTCTATATCTGCACCACCTACATAGCCACAAATAAGCATCACCTACACTAGAAAATCCAAACAAACCCCTGGGTAGTTTACTCTGATTGAGCAGGTCCCCATACAATCACCCATGCAGGAGGAAGTAGAACCAAGAGCTCCCACTTCCTATGTGTCACACCCTGAAATTCCACGTGCGGGGTTTTACCACGAGGCGTGTGGGCAAACCACGATCTCAGTCGTTAGTTACTCAGACTGACTTTATATGCAACATTTAAACAAATCAGAGTTTAAAACTATAAAATATTTGGGAAGCATTTTGTAAATAACCCAAACACATGGTACTAAATATAAACTGCGCAAAACACGTGCCCAAACCAAATATGTAAGTAATTGCTAAATTAAAAGTAAACAATGTTTGAATAAAGCATGCTTGACACGTGCGTGCTCCTATGGGCAGCTGCTAGAAACGACCTGAGAAAAGGATACTAAAAGTGTCAATATGATGGTTGGTGAGTTCAAGAGTTTGTAATTAATCATAAGCAGTAGCGTTAGTACAAATATAAATAAGTGCGTTGAAATAGATAGCTAGTCTAATTTCATTAGTAAAGAACAATAGTGATTTCGCAATCGAAACTGCCTATGTTTGTCTGTTTGCCTCCCGCCACGACATACCAGGTCGTGACGCTGTTAGTAGTGTAGGACAATGTTGCACCCATTGACTTCCGGTCAACCGGGTGGGGCTTGTCAGACCCAGTAGTACTACCCAAAATTTCCCATTAGATTCCTTAATTAACGATCCGAAAGTGTGAGGGCTTTCTATGGTATAACCCACTATGTCTTACCAAACACATGTTATATTAGTAAAGTGTTTTAAAACCAAGTATGCTTTCTCACCAAAAAGAGAAGTAAGTAAAAGTGGGGCATTGAACTCACAAGGTGGGCAAACGAATGATTGTAAAAGCTAATGATGAGTGGAAAGACAACCCTTCAAAGGTTACCTAGAACACACAAGTACATAAGTACGTTTACATAGAAAACTTAAGAACCCTAATTGCTCAATAACAACATTGACCCAAGGTTTTGGAAAACAAGACTCATTTGACCAAGTTGACCTGTTTGACCCATTGGTGACATGCCAAGTTAAATTCTTGTTTGATAGAGTATAGCAATCCATCATACATAGTTATCACACAAGTTATTCACGTATGTCACATTACAAACCCTTAAGTGCTATAAAGTTCATCATACATCATCCATTATCATGTATATTCCATAAGAGCCTAAATTTCCAAAGTTGTGCATCAAGCATTCATACAACCCAAACAACACAATCTACCACCTTAGACATCATCAACAAACATTCTAACATGATCCTAACATCATAAACATGTTCAATGAACAATATCCAATGATCTTTATAAATAAAGTTTCCCTTTCGGGAAAGTAACATCCAAAACCAATCTAACATCCAATTCATTCAAAAATCCATCAACCTTATACCTAATCAAGTTCATAACAATCATCTAAACATGATAAACATCATCAATTCATCATAATTCATCAATCTCATACATAAAAGTTACTATTAATAGTAAGGTATGAACAAGCAACCAATTTCAATCATAGATTCATAAATATTATACCTAATCTAATTCATAGCATTCATAATCATCCATTTAACATCAACAATTCATCAAAACATAAATTCTCATGAAGAAAAGTTTCCACTTTTGGCAATGTATGAACTAGATAACAAAATTATGGATTTCTTGCATAATCTACGTAGATTAACATTCATAGAACATAACTAACATCATATCATCATCAAACCAACATCAATTTCGACATTCACCATCCAATTCAAACTAGAGTTCGTCCAAAATCAAAAACCCATGAAAGCCAATCAAAATCTAACCTTTTATCACGTAGTGATCAAGAATTGGACTTGCTAACACGTATTAGTGATTGGAACCAAACAAAATCGAATAAGTTTGAGTGTTTTTGATCAAAATTCGCGAGGATGAGGGGAGGGGAAGGCTTCGGCCGAATGTGGGGAGTTTGGGTGGGGGCTAGGGTTTAATTTTTGGTATTATTTAGTTTTATGGTAATTGCAAAATAACCCTTCTTAATCACCTTTTGTAAAAACTTAATCTTTTTAACATTTTTAACAATTTTAACTACAAAACACAAACATTATTAACCAACAATAAAAATCATGTATATTCTCCACTAATCACAAAGCACATGAAATAACTATAACACATTGACATGTTACAAGGTAAAATTCGCAAATAATATTCAAAATTCATAAATCACATAACTACAAATTAATAATCAACATTATTAATCAAGTTATTATCAGATAACCATTGTTAATTATTATTAAGTCACCAACGTTCAACGCCAACTAGTGTGTGCTCACGACACGTGTATGCAAGACCTAACGGAACTAACGGTGTTTGGTAACGGAAAATTACCGGATGTCATACTATGAAAGCAAACCACTCCCTTTACTTCTTTAATCAGTGCTAAGCTTCCTCATGCTCAGCCTGATGAGCTCATTGCCCATACCTTAAGCCATCACTCTGAGTCTCAAAACTTAAATGATAAGCCTTTAGGGAAAGCTACCATCCCCAACCATTAGACTTAAACTAACCTATCTCTGACCTCCAATTCTATGATAATGAGGATATGGGCTTTAGTGAGTACCATGAGTCTCTCTTCTCTTCCCCTGTTCAAGGAGAGATGAGTGCTCCTGAATCACCCATGTCTAGCCCACATCATCCATCCCTAACTGAGGTGGACTTCCCTAAACATGTTCAGGAAGTCCATATGGAAGAGACTCTCACTTTTGCAAGTGATTACTTCATTAAGACCTCAACCATGGCAACCCATCCCATTAACACTTCTCTTGAAGCTATTATAGTGAAGGGGAAATCCAGCAGCCAAGAATCCCAAGCTGGTGGTGAGGAAGAATACTTCAGACCTATTCTCTCACCTCTCATGACTCTTCTGATGAAGATGAGGGGAGTCTGCAACTAAAGGTGCAAACACTGTCTAAAATCTACACCTATTTAGTTTCAAAGGTAACTCACCTAGAATCTTAGGTGGTTACATTGCAAAGGCAGGTCAGTGACCAGCAAATTGAGATCATCGATCTTAAGGGCAAGTTAGCTAAGAGACCTGTCAGGCAAACTCAACTAGGTCCACAAGAACCTGTGGATGAGGTGGACCTAACCCTTAGATCCCCTATGCAAGAGGGTGATGCTACTAAAAAGGGGGAGAAAGTACTACCTACAATCACATAACCTAGGACTCCTATCAAAAGTATGGACATAGAGGACTCACCACCCTACTTGTAGTTGTCCATACTCAACAACTTCCTCAGGCACACATTGATGTGGAAGCCCTGATTCAAAGCCTATTTGAGGAGGACATACCAAGGGCTATGTCTACCCCATCCTACCTTGTTATAAAAATAATAGTAGGATGGAGGTATGATGTTAATAGAAGAGCCCTGGTACTTTCTAGATCTCAAGTGCAATAAGAAGTCTTCAATTTTCAAAACTTGAGATACTATGAGAGCTATTCTTGGGTTGACCTGCCACTTACCAATTCAAGTCAAACCAGGCAAGCTGAAAGGTTAGCTGAGAGAATTCAAGAAAGGGTGCTTGAAGAGTTCAAGAAGAGGTCCAAATTATATAGACAGAGGCTAGCAGGCAAGACTATTGGTCAACTGGATACTGAGGCAGACCCTAAGATTAGTTTAGAAGGGGAAACCTTGGTAGAAGGCCCAGTAGTTTAAACTGTGAACCTTGAGATAGGAACTACTTCAACACCTAGTACCCTCAGTAAGGGCCCAGCTAGTGAAGTTGTCTCACAACCTCTCCCTGGCTAGAGTTCAAGTTCTACACCAAGTGAAAAAGGCCAAAGCTCTCGCCACCTTGAGTCATACAGGCCAATAACTGACAAAGGAAATAGGATTATGACCTATAAGGAGATTGAGAAGGAGAAAAGGGAGAGGAAGTGAAAGGATAGGGGATAGAGAATGAAAGAGACCCCAAACTTTATGCAAGCTGCAATCAGGGCTACCCCTAGGCCAAACACTCAGGAAGATGAGTTGAGGGCAACCATATTGAACTATTTGTGGTCTAGGAACTACAATATAGATGAAATCATCTATCTTCTCTTGGAAGAACTTAATGAACTGGCTGACACTGAGGTGTTAAAAGAGAGGAAGGAAGCTGAGGCTGCAGAGTTGCTCCTCAAAATCAAAGAAGAAGAAAAAGACTATACAAAGCTCATACCCTCTCTTTAGTTCAAGAAAGCCCCGAGGCAGAGGCTGTGGCAACTAAATAAGAAACTCAGGTAGGTAGGGAACAAAATAGTCAAAATATGATAACCTAATTGAGTGCCACAAGCCTCTATCAGGCAGCAGACCTACTTCCCTTGTCCTATGAGTACATAGAGTTTGAGTACCTCAAGCATCTTGAGCAATAAGGGTTGAAAGAACAAAAAGCAGCTAAGAGGAAGATGAGGGAAGAGGCTGCAAAGTCAAGAGCCACCATCTGAGCCAATAAGAATAAGTATGCTGACAGACTAAATATGGTGAGCTTCTTGAAGCTGTATGGGTTCTCTGGAAGGACACTTGGTCTAATGTCTCTATCCAATATAGATGATCACATTAGAGTGATCAAGCAAAATATCAAGAGGGGTGAGTTAGTTGACTTTCATTCTCTATCAAGTCAGGCTGCACCTGAAGCTGAGGTCAAGGTTGAACCATGAGAGATAACTCAACCAGGACCTAATGCTGCATCTCAATAAGCTTCATCTTCTCACCTATAGTAGGGTCCTGACCCTTCTCTTTCTAAATCTAGGAAAGAAAAAGACCCAACTAAGGAGGAGAAACAAGAAACATCTGGTACTCAAGACCAACCTCCTCTATTAAAATACAGAAAGAGGAAAAGGACACTAGAAGGGACAAGAAGAAGAAGAAGAAGTCCATGGCATTCACGTCTGCACCTTACGATGAGTCAGAACATCCTGAGGGTGATCAAGAAGAGGCTGCTCATCTAACTCCAATCCAAGTAGAGCCTCTTGCTGCTGAGAGACCCATCCTGTCTTGGGCATTTGCTACTAATCTAGACCGATGGTATGTCACTAGAGATCAAGGGGGTCAAGATGTGCATTTCTAGAAAAACATAATTGACCTTCTTCCGCATGATCTCCATGACATAAGAAGGTACTTTGAAAGTCTGAGGAATCCTGACCAACTGATGATGAAAGGAATGGTGATTGTAATGAGGACTGTCAACAGATGAAGATCAAGATTCAAAGTTCTCCTTTAGTTTTGGTAGCATCAGCCTAGGGGGAGTTTGTAAGGATTATACTTAAAGGCTAATGCAACCAAAGAGCTCTCAACATACACATGTGAAGTACAAGGAAGTTACTTAGGAAGATTTGATACAACTCAATGAAATAGTCTAAGTATCAAATCTTCCAAAAACAAAAGACCATTTCTTTCGAAGCCAAAGATAAAGTCTTCCGAAGCTTCAAGACAAAGTCTTTCGAAGTCAAGAGACTGATTTCTTCAGAAGACAAATAAGACATGCTTTCTCTGACTTACTTTTGACAAAAGCTGAATCACTTTCCGCTACCATCTCTGAAGACTTACCAACTTATATGAGTTGGTGAAACTGTCCCTACTTTGGTCAACTGTAGATTATGGTTATAGTGTCTATAACTTTCTACTTGTATACTTTTGTCCTTTTTGTATTACATAAGAATGTGAGCTATGGCATGTCATAGTCACTAGTCAAAAGGTAATCTGCCTTATGACTTTACATTGATCATGTTATCTAGATTAGTGTGTCCAGCTGGCCTTCAATGTATGGTCGGCTGTAGGATGTAGTGTAAAGTATATCAGGTACCAGTCCATAGGACTAAGCTTTGTAACACTTTGTAAAAAGAACTTGAGAGTAATATACAACATTCTTGGAAACCATCTTATTGTGTTCTTGTTCTGTTCTATACTTGTGTTCTTTGTTTCACTTTAAGCCGGTTTCCTATTTGATATGCTAAGTGTTCTAAGTCTCTCCAAATATTGTGAAACTATTGCATTGACCTCCTTCACCGGTCCTGCAATATATATATATATATATATATATATATATATATATATATATATATATATATATATATATATCAAGTTTCAAAAATAAATTACCAATTGTTCGTTAATCCTACAAAAACCATAAACTTTGTTAAGTTTACCTTACAATTAATAGTTTAGATATTAAACTATTATATCCTCACTTGGTTCATCAATAAGTTAATGGGTTGAGGCTTAGTTTAATGATCGATTCATCAAGTCATAAACCTTATTAGAAATCCCTTATATATATGTAGGAACTACTTCTGTGTAATTGCGAATCAATCTCAAATGATCAATACCCACTCAAAACAATCAGTGAGTTTTCCATAGCCCTTTTTTACTTTATTGTTTTCAAGGGAGAAACATGTTTATTCAACAATCATTTTTGAACCTGTGTGTTATGTGTTATGTTTACGCTTAGTTTATTGCATGATTTCAACTTAATTTATCACGTTTAAATATCCATGGTTTTCATACACAACCAATTAACTCTGGTATGCACACATTAGAAGATATAGATAGTACCATACGGGGTAGGTACTCACTTTCTTTAGACTTGTTGAATGCGCTATCAACGGTCGTGATTATTGAATGATATTTTCTACATCAATTCAACCAATATCTGTGCTAAGTATTGGACAAGATCTTTGATCTGAACTGTAGTATTGGTTATGGGCTCAAGGCATTATCGTTTGTGTTGTATTACATTACTTAAGGTATCAAGATTCATAGTTTAGATTTTAAATCAATTCTTACAATGATCATTATCGAGTCACAAACTCAACAAGCTCACTACATTATGTTGACATATTTTTAAACATGTTTTCCAGGTAATAATCAAGGTTAGCACTATTTGGAATTCACTAACACGGCATAACTAGGGCACTGTATAATATTAGTTTGTATAAGCTTAGGATTACTAGGATCATATGTTAGAATCTTTAAAAACATGCACCCTAATACAATATTGGCTAAGTTTATTTTGAATATATGATTAGCCATAATGTTTGCTAAAATACCATGTGTTCAAGGTATCCAATTATGTCGCCCCTTAGCGTTTTCATCGCGACCAAGGGTGTGACATAATAGATGAAATGGTAAGGACGCATGAAGAGAAAAAGAAGAGAGAAGAAAGTCAGAAGTTCAAACTGGATATGAGAAAGTTCGACAAAGGGTAAAACAAGAAAGGAACTTCATTTTTTTTTCATCAATGCTTGTGGAAGGAAGCATCTGGGAAAATGAAGGTTTAACTTGTTTTTCAACAATTGTAAAACTTCAGGTCACATTACTAAGGGTTGTTACAAAAATAAATGATTACCCGCTACAACTACAACAAGGACACGACCGATCTGAGTGCCTAAAATTGAACAAGGCAGGAGTTGTTGGAATATCAAGAACAAAAACTAACCAAGGAGTGACAAAAACCGCATGTGCCTTCATGATGAATGCCTGGGATGCTGCTGAACAAGATGGCATAATCGGTACATATCTGGTTAATAATGCCTATGCTAAGGTTTTATTTTATTTTTGTGCAAACCCAAGTTATATATATATATATATATATATATATATATATATATATATATATATATATATATATATTAAATTCTATAAATTTGTAAATGAACCTTTAGCAAATTTAGATAAACCTTATGAAGTTGAAACTACACATGACATCTTTAAACAGTCTCTGAGTCTTTAAAGAACATTAGGATTACCCTTTCTATCAAGTCATCCATGTGAAACTAGATGACATTAGTGGGTTTCGATGTTATATTTTGGTATGGATTGATTAAATTCATACCAAGCCCATATCATGTGTGATCTAAAGTTGATTGAACTTCACGGCACCTACTAACAAGAGATTATTATCAAAGTTAAGAAACCAACAAATCATGTTAGAATTATCTTAATGATTAAGTCAACTAAGTTCTTAAGGTAAGGATGCTTGGCATGCGTAATTAATGTATCACATGACAAAACAAATAAAAAAAATCAAAGATTTACCGATTGTAGTCGGATTCGCCGACTTCTTTTCATGAATTACCTGGAATACCACCTGATTGGGAAGTCGAGCTTAGAATTGATCTAGTATCATGTATGATATCAATACCCAAGACCCGTATAGATTAGAATCAACAAAGTTGAAGGAATTGAAACAATCAATCGATAAATTCTGTAGAAAGAATTTATTTGTTTGTGTTCTTCACCTTAGGGAGCTTTAATCCTCTTAGTTAAGGAAAAAGATGGATTGATGCGTATGTACACTAGTTAAGGTGAGTTGAGTAAGGTCATCATCAGTATATATTTCCATCACTTAGAGTTCAAGAGTTCAAGAAGAAGATATTCCTAAAACTACATTTCAAACTAGATATGAACATTATGAATTTACTATTATGCCTTTTAAAATCATAATGCTCCTGTAGCTTTTCAGGATCCGATGAACCATATTTGTAAACCTTATTTTATAAAAAATCATGACTATGTTCATAGGTGATATTCTTATCTATTTCGAAAACCTGAGATGAACATATAAGTTATCTAAGAACTCTACTTGAATTATTAAGGAACAAGAATTGTATGTAAATATCTTGAAATGTGAATTTTGGCTTATTGAGGTACTATTTCTTGGCTATGTTATTAGTGTTAATGGTATTAAAGTAGATCAATTGAAAAAACAAAGGGCTAAAGAGAGAAGTCCATGGAGAACTACCAAATCTAATGACTTTGATTTGTTTGTACAATTCTGTCATCGATCACTGTTGGGTTTGTAGCTATTTCCAAGCGGAAAATTCCAAAATTCCCATCTAAAGTCTGTAGTTTCCTTGGAATGGCTGATTTTAATCGTCGATTCATCCTAAAATTTTCTTAAATTTTTGTTCCTTTTATATCCTTACCCAAAAATTTATAAAATACGAATGGGACCAAAACAACTTCAAGCTTTCAAAACTTATAAAGAAAAGTTAACAAACGTACCTATCCTAGCCTTGCAAGATGGTACTGATGACTTGTTGTGTATTGTGATACTTCACATATTTGTCTTGGATTTATCTTGATGTAAAGAAATAAGGTTATTGCTTATGCATCACGTCAGCCATAAACTAATGAAAAGAATTATGCAATTCATAATTTAAAATTATGCACCATACTCTTCACCTTGAAGCTATGGAGAAACTATATTTATGCAATCAAATTTATTATTTACACTAACCACTAAGAGTCTGAAATACATCATTGGTTAGAAAGAGTTAAACTTGAGACAGAGAAGATGGCTGGAAATCCTTTATGATTATGATTGTGAAATCTGCTATAGGGAAGGTAAAGCTAACATAGTAGTTGTTTCCTTGAGTAGAAAGGAAAGAGAAAAGCGAAAAAGAATTTATGCTTTGAGGCTTAATCTTCGAATTGACTTATTGATCAACTAAAAGATGCCAAGAAAATAGTCCAGAAGAGTGAATGAAGGGAATGCTTGACTAATTGGTCAAAAGAGATGATGAATTAAAGAAACCATTATAGGTGACAATTATTGGAAATATGAGATAAAGAAAACTCAGAAAAACCCATAAATCTAGATATACAGTGCACCTACGAAGTGATACAATGTACAAGAATCTGAAGCCAAATTACTGGTGGATAGGCATGAAAAAGAGCATAGCACTATTAGTTACAAAATGACTTACAAGCTGTCTAGAAATAGAAAATAATAACCATTGATTTCATCACTAAACTTTCTCGAACTAGTCATGGCTTATCATTGATAGACTTAGTCAACCCATTATATTCCAATGAGAGAATCATTAAGTTAATATAAATTATCACAATTGTATGTTAATAAAATAGCAACTTTATATTGTGTGCCATTATCCATTGTATCAGATAGAGCCAATCATTTTAAGTCTAGATTTTGGTAAAGCTTGTAGAAAACGTTAGGAACTCGTTTAAGCTTGAGCCCTGCTCACCATCCAAAAACTGATGGGTAGAGTGAAAGAACGATTCAAACGTTAGAAGATATGCTTTGAGCATATATGATAGACTTTAAATATAGTTTTGGTGACCATTTACCTGTAATGCTATTCTCTTATAACATTAGCTATCACTAAAATATTCATGCAGCTCCGTTCGAAGCATTACACGGAGGGAAATGTAAAACCCCAATGTGCTCGTCTAAAGGTAGGGAAAATCAAATATATGGACCTGAATTGCAAAAGAGACGATTGATAAAGTTCTACAAATCATAGATAGGTTGAAAACAGCTCGTGGATATCAGAAAGGTTATGTAGATAAAAGGTATAACCCACTAGAGTTTAAGGACAGTGATAATGTGTTATTAAGAGTTTTACCATGGAAAGATGTAATTCAATTCAGAAAGAATGGATAATTAAGTCCTTATGTTTTTATAACTTCAAAATTATAAAATGAATCTGACAGTAGCCTTTTAGAATGAATTGTCAAAAAAAAAAATGAATGAAACCCAAATTATATTTCATGTATCAAAATTACATACGTGTTTGGCCAAAGAGTCTTTGGCATTTCCATTACAAGATGAAGAGGTTAACTAGAAGTTAAAATTTGTTGAATAACCTCTACAAATTGAAGACCGTTAAGAGAAACAATTAAAAAGAAAGAAAATGGTGTTGGTAATTGTTAAATAGAACTTCAAGCGTGGTCCTTAATATACATGGGAGCTTGAGTCGGAAATGAAGAATAAATATCCACACTTAATTTAATAAATCTCAAGGAGGAAATTTAAATAGAGGTGGATAAGATGTCACCCCCGTTAAAAATCCAGGTTTTTAAAAACGAATGAAAATTTCTAAAAATTATGGTGCTGGTAGACAGCCACTAAAACCATAACGTTCTGCTAGAAAGCCATATCAAGTAAGCTTGAACCATACTTGGTAGCGGACTGCTACCAATTTTCATAACAGTTTGCGATAGACCAAGTTAAGGACTCATATGGAACTGACACATGTCCAATGATACTTATTCAATTTTACACCACCCTAACTTACTGACACTTCACACAATCTATCCAAATCCCTAATGTTAGCATTTACATTGCATTCGGGCCTACAGTTTTAGTGGAAAGTACAATCATGATTCCTAACTCACTTAGTTCTACAGTTACAAATTAAGGGCTAATATCACTTAAACCATTTAAGTGGGCATAATTGAAATGTAAAAATGCTTGACAACAGTCTTCATGAGACCCTAAACCGAGAGTTGTGTAGTTGAGACAATTGATAATTATTACCTACCCATAAAAAGAGCTTTAGCTATTCGTTGTGTTTTGGGAACGAGATCTTATCCTAATCATAATTTTGCAATTGGGTCTCAAAATTAGTTAGGAAGTTAAGCATGAAAATACTAAAGAAACTAAGATTTGAATTTTGTAGATGTCTAATGAAACAAATCCTGTTACTCTTTTCTTTCTTAAGTCAATCCTTGAAAAAGGCAAACAACTCAAACTTCATGGATTGGTTCGGAAACCCAAAAATAGTTATCAGGGTAGAGAACAAAATGTATGTTTTTAAAGGACCAATTCCTGAACAACCCATTACCTAATGGGAGCTACTCGTAAGAACTTGGAAAGGCATGTTGATGACTTCATTGAAGTCTCATGTATCAAGTTAGTTGCATGATTATAGAACTTTATAAGAATTTAACAAATATGCCCTCATTTGACATAGTCAAACAGTTGAAGGAAATGTTCCAACAATAGGCTCGTCATGAGTGGTTTTAAGTGATGAAGTCTCTTATTACCACTAGAATGCAAGAGGCTTGTTTTACTCATTTGTTGAAGATGAAGAGTTATACTGATCATCTAGCATGTCTTGAGGCCCCATTAAGTAGTGAGCTGCTGGCGATATTGTTCTCAACTCACTGCCAAAGTCATATGACCAGTTCCTAATGAGCTATCATATGAATACACGGGACAATACTCTTTTAGAGTTACATTTGAATATCCAAAGTTCTAGTAAACCTAGTATAGTTTTGATGATCAAGGAAGCAGAAGTTAAGAAACGTAATGACAAGGGATATGGCAAAAATAGCGTGAAAGACAATGGTAAGGGAAAATTAGTTGCTATAAAGAAAAAGTCTCTAAAAGATGTCAAATGCTATCATTATAATGAAGCTGGTCAACTGAGGAGGAACTGCCTAAAATACATGGCTGGGCTGAAATATTAAAAGTCTTCTAAAGTATGAACCTCATGTATATTCATTATTAATAACTTATCTTTCTATGAAAAATCTTGGATGTTTGATACTAGACGTGGTTCTCATATTTGTAATGATTTGTAAGGACTAAAGAAGGTTAGAAATCCGAAGCAAGGCGACCTGGAACTCCAGATTAGCAATGAATAAAAGGTCACAGTGAAGGCAATAGGAGAATATGTTCTTTTAATTCCTAATGGTTTAAAACTTGTTTGAACATGTTTTCTACATTCCTAGTTTGACTAGGAATATTATTTCAGTTTTTGGTTTGCATAAACAAGGTTTTAAGTATATTTTTTTATAATGATTATATTTCTGCATATTTGAATGGTGTGTTTTATTTTAACTCAAAGCCTCATATTGGAAGCTATGAGATACACCCCCATGATAATAAGGCTATGTACAATATTTCCAACAAACGTAGGAAATTAGATTTCAATGATGCATATTTATGGCATTGTAGAACTAGACATATTAACAAGAATCGCATGAAAAAAACTCCAGACTACAAGGATTTAAGATTCTACAAGTCAAGAATCTTTTGATAATTGAGAATTATGCTTAAGTGGAAAGTTGACCAAAGCTCCTTTTACCAATATCGTTCAAAAGGCTAAGGACTTGTTAGGACTTGTACATACGGATGTATTTTGTCCATTCAGATCATTGGATAGAAATGAAGACACCTTGTTACATGTATTGATGATTTTAGTAGATATGGTTATGTTTATCTTATGATGCATAAACATGAAACGTTTAAAATGTTCAAACTATAGAATAATAAAGTACACAACCAGCTAGGTAAAACAATTAAGATACTTTAATCAGACCGAAAAGGGGAATATCTTAGTTAAGTCTTTGCTAAACATCTAAGTAAATGTAGGATTGTTTCACAACTCACTCCACCCAGAACACCACAACTTAGCAGTGCGTCTAACAAGAGAAATCAAACAACATTGGATATGGTTTGATCAATGATGTGTCGAACAAACTTGTGTCACTTCTTTTAGAGTTTCACTCTTGAGACTACTGGTTTAGCCTAGAAGTTATAAAGGCTCTAAAGACCTATTCTTTTGCAACTACGCCGAGGTGAATACATTGAATATTCTTAAAATCAAACAAAATATTTGATGATTTTGTTAATATGTTAAATGATTTATTGCATCATGGTATTCTATTAAGAGATACATTTAGACCAAAAATATATATTTGTTTGATAAATTTATATCCTAAGGATAGATGAAATCCCATACTAGGATTGGGTCAGACTTTATTATAGATAATGATGATTCGGGTTGTCCTTTCCTTTATCTATCTAAACAAAGAGACCAGTATATATGAAGGGTGAATATTATACCTTAAATTAGGCCCGTCGATTTTATCCGTACCCGATTAACCCGCCCGATCTGATCTCACCCGTACCCGAAGAAACCCGACCCGAACGACCCGTTACCCGAACAACCCGAAAACCGATTAAACCGACTCTTATTCGGGTCGGGTTTCGGATAAACTTTCAAACCTCAAAAACCCGAATAACCCGAACCGATTCGATTAACCCGATCAACCCATATTATAATTAAGTAAATTATGTGTATACACTTATTTAGATTGTCCAAATTGATCAAATTGTTTGTATATAAATATATATTTAAGCACATTTTATAAATTATAGAAGTAAACTAATTTAAGTCCACTAGTTTTATAAGATTTCAAATGTAAACTTACTAAAATATACTAAATTAAGTCTATTGTTTAATACCCGAAACCCGACCCGAATAACCCGTTACCCGAACAACCCGAAACCGATTAAACCGATTGTTATTCGGGTCGGGTTTCGGGTAGACTTTCAACGTTGAACAACCCGAATAACCCGAACCGATTAACTCGAAACCCGATTAACTAACCCGATCAACACCTCTACCTTAAATAAACCGTAATATGTGTAGTTTACCATCAAATTACGATTACACTATCTAACCATATTCATGCTTAACAATTACCATGTCCATTGAATGCATTCACTAGAATTGTTGCTAACTTATTATTTTATATAATTTTCAAGTAATCATGAATAAACATAACCATGAATAAACCTAACCAGTGGATATATGCTAAAATGACCCCTAGGCACAGAATGTGATGTTATTTGATAACCTTATACTGAGCTGTTAAAAGGCCTAGTTGAATAAGATGTGGACTTTGAATCATTCAAGATGTTTTTGAAATCTACCTGTTGAGAGGCTCAATGAACAATTAAGAAGTAACTTTTAAGTGAACAAAACACACTTTGCCTTTGACCGATTCAGAGGTAGACCCTAAATGGAATCATTAAGCGTACCAAACAATGCCTATATCTAGTGGCTTGTTTTTGAAACTTTTATTATAACTGTCATCAATAGAAGATTTTGTTCAAGACATTGTTTTAATGATGTTTTGATGTAAATAAAGGGTTTTTAACTCCCCTAGACTATATGTGTGTGTATGTGTATATCTATGTGTATATATATGTATATGTATATATATGTTTATATACATGTATATGAAAATTTTAAACAGCCTCAGGAGTTGTTTTATATTTGAAATGTTTTGTAAGTTATTTATGTTGCGTAAACATTATTTTGAAATGAAAAGATGAAATGAAATCATATGTACCAATTAGTCGCACTCCTAGGGTATCTTGAAACCTGAGTGTGATACTAATGTCTAGATAATAAAAATATGAAAATAATTTTGGGAAAAAAATGATAAAAACGATCTATATATGTTCAGTGGAAGTTAACTAATTCATTCTATGTTTTCTTCCCCTTAACTTCACTAAAAGTCACTACATAATGGTAGAGGGTACTTGTACACGAACATCACATTAAGTGAAGATAGTGATCACCTTTTGCATAAACATCTAATTTTTAAATGAAGTGAACTCATTCTATGTTATACTATTTAAAGAAAGTGATCACCTACTTCATCTTAATTTGCTATAGTAGCTTCCAACATACAATCATCTCACTAAAAATGGTAGTAATCGTCATATACAATAAGGAATGCTAGTATGATTATGCTTGAAAATATTCTCTCACTTTTGCTTGATGTTGATCTTTCAGACATGCTGATAATATGATGTAGAAGTTGTGGCTCAAATATCTTCTTTTGCTTGATCTTTTTTTTATCTTTTGATTCTCTCAAATGATGTGATATGATAGGAATGAGAGGGATATATTTTTAATATGATTTTACTATGTTAGTAAAGCAAAAGGGTGAGTATGTAGTATAGAATATATTCGGTATTTATAAGCAGCATCGAATAAAAACCAACTACTAAGCGGCCTCATTAACAAACGGATCAATCGTGCAACTTGTAGTGCAACTTTTGATATAACACGTTGCATGTTGCTCATTTTTTACAATTTAACATTCTAAAGTTATTTTTATTTATATAACACCTATTTTAGATTTTATAAAATGGTTTTTTACCTCATATTACTTTGGTAAATGTTTTTATCAAAATGTTAAGCTTACCATTATAAATTAAAAGTTACAAGGATGCTTAGCAAATGTGCTTTTGATTTAAACTAATCTAAAAACATATTTACATTAAATGTTACTTTGATTCTATATTACTTACCTTTCCACACTTCACACACAAAAACACACACACTTCCGCATAATAACACACCACTACTTATTCCTCCGCCATTTCCCTAAAGCATTGCAATAGTCAATAACTTCCCTAATTTTCTTTTTAAAAATTAGTAAAAATAAATTTCTTTGAAAGTTTATTTAAAAATAAAATGCAGTTATTTAATAACAAAATTTTCATAATTAAAGAAAAGTACATTATAAGAAAATACTAATTTTCAAAAAATTTCAAAACATAAAACTATTCTTCATGTATGGTATATAGACTCTTAAAACATGCTCAACGAGATCCAATTGGATATTGTTGAGGGTTTCTAGGGAACACAATTATCTAGCAGTCTAGGCATTTTCTTATACATCATCTTGAGGGGAAGTGGCTCATGTTCATGAAATAAACATATAACATTACATTCATATTGTAAGGACATATTGTGTAATGTGATGTTAGTGTACATGACACTTCAAATTTTGCGTGTTGGTCCTGCCAGTTCTCGAAGTGTAGCTAATGTAATTTGACTACACCAAAAGCACATTTCATGTTCTTCCAAGCCACTTATTGCGCTTTATTATCTTTTTCATTCATTAGTGTCTAGCAACAAAAAGGTTTTCACAAAGGCATTGTTAGGATATATCATGTCAACAAGATAATATCCATGTTTGTATTGTGATCCATTTACTTGAAATAAACAATCAGGTGCGATTTCATTGAGCACGTTGTTCTTCAATGATGACCGACTAAAACCATAAATCTTGTGAGGCTACCGCGTCAAGCACAATCATAATGTGTGGGTGATCATTTGTCATGAATTGTCCATTGCATTTTGGTAGACAATTCTTCCAAGCCTAGTGTGTAAAATCGATAGTGCCGAGCATTCTCGGAAATCCATGCCTTTCTTCATGTGTGGTGTATAAAATTTGTATGTCGCTCACTATCAGTTTACACTACACAAATATTATCGTCCTTTCATTTTAATGATAATGGCACAAAAAAAGGTTAGGATATTTACATGAAACTCTCTTCAGACATCTTTAGATACTCATCATACGCTTTAGGATGTCCCTAAAGCCGGCTGATGTATTGCCAATCTACACATTTGCAACCGGGTGAAAAGGTAGTTTACCTCTAGTATCACAATATACCCTATAATAAGGATGTTGCATTTCATGTCTGCCACAATTCGCAAAAAGTATATCTTTGCACACATTCAAAACCTTTCCCTAAAAATGGTATGATGATAAAGACAACCATTTGATAAAATTTTCAGTAAGACGTATGTTAGCCACCACACTATCAATATCTGTATATGTTCTCACTTCCGATTGTTTCAGAAAAACAACCTATTTTTGAGCCATAATTGCTGCATCATCGTTCGTAACATCGAACAAGCTATAATCATCATGATGTCGATGAATCTATATTTTTGAGAATGTTTGGGAGTATATAATTGTGTTAAAGATGGTTTAGTTGTATTCTTATTTTAAAAATTTATTATTTGAACAACAGTCCTTGGGGGTGTGGGCTCCAAAGAAACCAAATGGTGCCCAACAATGAACTTAGTGAGTAGCCGGGGTTTTCTTTTTTCCAACATAAGCTTTCCCGAGTCACCCCCATGTCATTCTACCCTCCCATAGGAACTTGTATGTGGCACATTAACAATATCTGTCGGCAAATAATAACACATTTTACTTATTTTTATCATTATCAAAATTAGGGTTTATTATTATCAAATTAGACTCTTATTTCCCAACACGATTCTACTAAATCTTAGAATGCATGCTCGCAACGTTCCTCTTTAGTTGCTTGGTTCAAATCTTGAGGTCCATCAGCTTCATTATAGCCATAGTGCATCCCATCTTAAGCTTCATTGTAGCCATAACATATTCCATTATGTCTCATAACTTGTCCTTTTGCTTCTAGTAATTATATCATTCGTTAGAAAAAAACAAATAATATAATATTAATTTTAAAAATATAAAACTAATATAAAAGTATATAAATAATTTAAAAATATAAAAAGTTATATAGAAAAATATTTCAATAATTAAAAAAAAAAACTAGCCGGTTAGACTCGTGTTTCGCGGCGGCTCTTTTGCGACCTGTTTGAATACATATTAACATCCCAATGGTATGTTCAAAACTTGAATATTTATTAACATGTTTACAAATAACGTTGGATTCAACGAGTGCATTGAAGGATAATGCTTGCCATAATCAAACATAATGTGTTCTAACATCCATATAATCATTAACTAACATATTAGCATCATTAACATTCATAACATACACTAGTTATTGTTTAAATTTCTTTTTTAAGTCTGTAGATAAAAGAAATTTTGCAAAGTGTTGGCAGCAGATGAGGAACTATCCACAGCAGATGATCAAGTCTATGCATCGGATGAAGAAAAAGCTCAAGTGTCTACAGCGGATGACCAACACACATGCAGCGGATGATAAATGTCCACAGCTGATGAACTGTCCAAAGTGGATGTTCATCCACAGTGGATGAACACTCCACAGCGGATATGATCAAGAAACACACAAGTGTTCACAGCGGACAGTTTATTCAACATCCACAGCGGACGACTTAGCATTCACAGCAAACAATCAATCATCCACAGCGGACAACTTAGACTTAGAATTTTATGTAATTTTCGTTTACATAAGGGTATTTTTGTAATTGTATATAGCTATTTGTATAGGCTATAAATAACATACTACCATAATCCTTTGTAAGCTTTTGAATAATCAATCAAACAAGCATTTTCTATTGTCTAAGCATTCCATCACTAGCAAAACACACAATCATATACACACATAGATATCTTATCATTAATTATGGGTTTTCGCACTATAATTAATGAGTATTGATGATATAACAACATGTTTTTATATTTGAGAGATTGAAATCGATCCTTGGGAGAATTCATTGTTTTGATCTTAGTGTTCTAAGTTCTAAAACACGTTTATTTGAATTCTATCAAATAATCATATAATTAAGCTAGTATACATATATACAAATATATGTAATGGTGAGTTTTATGTATATGTTTTATTATTATTAAAACTTATAAATAATATAACTATAATTATGTATCCTTAAATATATAGATCACTATTGTTAACAATATTATTATTATTATCATATGGGTAAGGTTATACTAAAAATAGTATTTAATCTAAAAAGTTTAAGAAGGATTGTGTGCTTGACAAGTGTCCTTCAATTGTTTCAAAGAGGATGACATTTTGGTTATTATGTCAAATAAATCAGCTTATTGTGTTTTATATGTCTATTGTGTCATGATTCATTGTGTAATATATTTTACATTATTTGCTAATGTATAAGTCATTTTGTTTAACATTTTAGATCATATATTATGTTATTTTTTGTCATTGTTTCTATAGATTATATAAATTGTTATTTATTATTATGTTTTACATTTAGAAGTACACAATAATATATTTTCACCAATTCATTTTTCAAAATTTATAATATTAAAGATTATATAAAGTGTTATTTTTTTCATTGTTTTTTTATAATTTATATAAACTTGTTATTTCTATCATTGTGTTTTACAATTAGGAGTACACGATAATCTTATTTCACTGATGTTTTTTCCATAACTAATAGTGTTTAAGATTACATTATAACGATCAAAAAACACAATGACACATGATAATGTTATTCCACTATTATATATACTTTTTTTCTAAGTTAACCAATTTAGAAAAACACAATTGTATTCAGGAAAATACAATAGATAATAAAAAAACATAATTAACTTCACTAAAGACACAATAAACTTCATTAAAGACATAATGACAAGATTTTAGATTAAAAATAAAAAAACTTATTATCATTTTATATAACAATACTGTACTCATTTTAAAAATAAAAAATGCTCGTTTTTACGGTGAAATTTTTATAAAAAAATAAGATCGTATGTAAAAGTTATGAACATTAAAAAAATAAGAGAAACTTGTAAAAAGTTAATAGAAGTGGCTATTCATAAAACATGCCTCAAACAAACTTTTTTTTTTTTTACAATTTGATCTCAATCTTTGATTAAAAATATTGATTGTTAACATTACTTTTTTACACCTTTTAGGTTTAAATAACCTTTTATTTGAACATTTTCCTTATTATATTACACAAAGGTTCTAAAACCACTTATTTTAAACACGAGTAATAAAATTTTTTTTATTTGATTTTATACCTAAGTAATAAATTTTTTTTAATTTGAAATTATTTTTACTATTTGAAATTGTTTTACTATTCGAAATAATTTGTAACATTATTATAAGTATTATTTCAATATTCAACGTATTTAATTTAAGTTTTAATATTACTAAACTTATTAGTAGTCATTGGTAATATTATTACTTTTAAAATTATTATTAATTTTGTTTTTCATAAATAATAAGTATCATTACTTTAAATACAATTAGTAAATGTGTTGTTGTTGTTACATGGATTAAAAGAATAAAATTAAAAGTTATTATAATATTACCATACAAACCCTATAGGTGTCTTGAATTCAGGATGAAATTACCATTTGTTATAAAATAGTATATAATAATATAGATATTCATTATTTATTATATTTGTTATATATAATGAATTGGACCTTACGATACGACGAGTGTCACCGAGTCTCTTTTTCAACTTGTCTTACATACTAATTATATTTTATTATTATTAATATTATTATTATTATTTTTTCTTATTTTATTATTATTATTATTATTATTATTTTTATTATTATTATTTATTATTATATTATTTTTATTATTATTTTATTTTTTTATTTTATATTATTTTTATTTTTATTATTATTGTTAGTAGTAGTAGTAGTGGTAGCGGTAGCGGTAGTGGTAGCGGTAGCGGTAGCGGTAGCGGTAGTGGTAGTGGTAATAGTAGTAGTGGTAGTAGTGGTAGTAGTAGTGGTAGTAGTGGTAGTAGTAGTGGTAGTAGTGGTAGTAGTGGTAGTAGTAGTGATAGTAGTAGTGGTAGTAGCGGTAGTAGTAGTGTTCGTGGTAGTAGTGTTCGTCGTGGTAGTAGTGTTCGTCGTGGTAGTAGTCGTCGTGGTCGTAGTCGTCTGGTTGTAGTCGTGGTGGTGGTTGTAGTCGTGGGGTAGTCGTAGTCATGGTAGTAATCGTGGTCGTAGTCGTCGTCGTCGTAGTCGTCGTCGTCGTCGTCGTCGTAGTCATAGTCGTCGTAGTGGTAGTCATCGTAGTGGTAGTAGTAGCAGTAGTAGTAGGAGTAGCAGCAGTAGCAGTAGGAGTAGTAGTAGTAGTAGGAGTAGTAGTAGTAGTAGCAGTAGCAGTAGTAGCCGTAGCAGTAGCAGTAGTAGTAGTAGTAGTAGTAGTAGTAGTAGTAGTAGTAGGAGTAGTAGCGGAAGTAGGAGCAGGAGTAGGAGGAGCACTAGTAGGAGGAGCAGGAGCAGTAGGAGGAGCAGGAGCAGTAGGAGGAGGAGCAGTAGGAGCAGGAGCAGTAGCAGCAGGAGCAGTAGCAGCAGGAGCAGTAGCAGTAGCAGCAGTAGCAGCAGCAGCAGCAGTAGCAGGAGGAGCAGCAGCAGCAGGAGGAGCAGCAGCAGGAGGAGCAGTAGCAGGAGCAGGAGCAGCAGGAGAGGCGGTGGCGGCGGCGGCGGTGGGCCTGGTCGTGGTCGTGGTAGTCGTGGTCGTGGTCGTGGTAGTCGTGGTCGTGGTCGTGGTCGTGGTAGTCGTGGTGGTGGTAGTGGTAGTGGTGGTAGTGGTAGTGGTAGTGGTAGTGGGTGGTAGCCGTAGCGGCAGGGGCGGCAGCGGGCGGCAGCGGGAGCAGTAGCAGCGGGGCGGCAGCGGGAGCTGGAGGAGGAGCTGTAGCAGGAGCAGGAGGAGGAGCAGGAGGAGGAGCAGCAGCAGGAGGAGCAGGAGCAGGAGGAGGAGTAGGAGCAGGAGCGGCTGCGGTGGTGGGCGTGGTTGTGGTCCCGGTGGCGGCGGCGGGAGCGGCGACGGCGGCTGGAGCGGCAGCGGGAGCCGCAGCGGGAGCCGCAGCGGGAGAGAAGCAGCAGCAGCAGCAGCAGCAGTAGTAGTAGTAGTAGTAGTGTAGTAGTAGTAGTAGTAGTAGTAGTAGTAGTAGTAGTAGTAGTAGTAGTAGTAGTAGTAGTGTTAGGGATAGATCTCCTGTATAGGTTTAGATGATATATATCACTCTTGTAATCATAATTGTAATTATTGTTCTTAATGATATAAAATAAATATATTGATTATAATTTTGTTTATGAACTAAATAAATTTATTTTGCACTTCATTTAATATATTCATCTATGATATAATATATTTCAGAATGTATGTGTGAATGTGCAGAAAATATTAAACTGTGTCAATTTGGAAAATTGACCAAGTGTTGGAACAACTGCGAATGAATAAAGTGTTCTTCCGTAGATGTTCTCAGGAACATAACTGAAGAATGTACATCCGTGGATGTCATACGGAAGAACAACTTCAGCTGAACAAGAAAAGAAGTGAAGCTGCTAGAGGGAAGGCTGCGGAAGACAAGAACTCCTGCGGAAGCACAAGAACTAGTACAGTACAACAGTTGTTGCGGAAGACAGACTACCTGCGGAAGAGTAAATTCCTGCGGAAGACCAGTTAACTCAGAAGTCAACAAGTCAACGTGGCAGAACAACAACAACATTAATGACGATGGTAGACTTATTATTCAAGCAGATATTCCATGTCATATCAACAAACTTTATTCATATTAGATTCGTTGTAGATCTCAAATTCGTAAGCCGATAAACATGGCGAGGATTTGGATAAGTTTGATTAGCTTAATTATAGCAACAAAATAGCTAGCGATAGAACAGAATTAGATCTCTATATATATTAGATCAACAACATAGATCATAGATATAACAATAATTGAGAATCATTAGAATCATTAGTGATCATTATCTGAATCATTGTATTCAAGATCAGCAACCTCAATAGCAACAAGAAAGCATTCAATCAACGTTCTTGAGTTCTCTCGGTTTGATTATTCTTATTTTATTTGTTTGATTGATTGATTTTATTATTATTAATAGATTAAACACCAAGTATTGATAATTCCACGATCAATACTTGTTCAAATCAATTCTAATAATTACTGAATGATCCTAGGATTCACAGGTGGTATCAGAGCTTGGTGTTCATTGATTTATATCAATTAATCTGTCAGCTTTGATTAAGTTTAATCGAATTCTGTTTTAAAACAAAACCTCTATTTTATTTAAATTAACTATCATGAGTAACTCAATTGTTGGTGCTTATCAACCTCCTAAACTGGAAAACAAATCTGATTTTAAAACTTGGAAAATCCGGTTCAGGAATCATGTTAATTATACAGATTCTGACTTATGGGCTTCGATTACCGAAGGACTTTATATTCCACCTGCCTTAGGAGCGGATTATAAGGATAATAATCAGCCCATTAGTTTAAAGAATCTATCACCTGATGATGCCAAGAGAGTCAAGATTGACATCAAAGCCTATAGTATGCTTACTATGGCTTTGCCTGAAGAACTCTTGATCAGGTGTGAATCATACAAAACTGCTAACTCGTAATGGAAAATCCTACACACTCTGTGTGAAGGCAGTGACGAGATTAGAAGTATAAAAAAAGACACTCTCCGTGCACAATATGAAACCTTCCATCATATTCCGGGAGAGTCAGTCCCTCAACAATTGCGTAGATTTATGCAACTTGTTACAGAAATGAATATTCTTCAACTTAAGTACAGCAATGAGGAATTAAATAAAAAGAAGCTTCATTCATTACCAGAAAACTGGACACAGACTGTGTCCATGTTTAAAAATACTATTGATCTAAAAGCAATAGGACTAGATACTAGTAGCTAAGGTAGAAGCATTGGAGCTAGATGAAATGACGAGAAACAAAAGTGTGAAAACACCTATATCTCCTTCTCAATTCAAAGAGCTGAAGAATACTGGGAGTGCATTCATCTGCAATGAAGGTGAAGGCAACTCAAGTGATGAAAGTGAATCGGAAGAAGAAACAAGTTTCTATGTAGCAAAGCCTTCAAAATCAAGATCTCAAAGCAAGCATAACAAAAAGGAAAAAGGCAAGGCTGAAGAATCCAAAAGCAAGAAGATCATCAATCAAGCGGAACCAATTACGGTGGTTCTAGAATCTGAAGAATAGAAAGCCGCCTTTGCAGCTTTCAGTTCAAGTTTTCAGGCATATCTAAGAAGCACCTTGACTCCTGCTCATTTTTTCAACAAGATCTAGAAGAACATCATCCTGATGAAGTAGAAGAGATGGATCTACAATGGCAAATGGCAATGATTGCCTATAGAGCCAAGATGTATATGAAAGAAAACAAAGGACTATCTGTTGGAAGCAAAACAACAAAAGTTGGGGTAGATAAGTCCAAAGTAAGATGCTTTAAATGCAATTTGTTTGGACACTTTTCAAGGGAGTGCAATAACAACCAATAGCAAACAACTGACTCAAGACAGCCCAGTCAAAGGAGTTTCACACACCCACAACTAACCAATGCATCCCCACCAAACAATACAATAGGTACCTCTAACACTAAAGAAACTGGTTTGATTATTTTGCAGGATGGTACTTGTGATTGGAGCATGTATGAGAAGGAAGTGCTTGCTGAAAATTAAGCTTTAATGGCCAACATAGAAAACAAAGTGCCTCCAATGGCCACTGAGGTAAGACTTGTGCTCTCCCGCTTGCATAGATGAAGTAGAAAGATATAGATCTCATGCTCAACAATTGGCTGATAAAGTAAAAGAAACCTTACTTCTAAATGAATCTCATGTAAGAGAACATAAACTTTATCAAGTTAAAATTAATTCTTTACAAAAGGATTTAGATAAACTTGTGTCTGAAAATTACAATCTAAAAGCACAAGTTGAGCATCTGACTACATCTCTAACCAAATCTATGTCAGAGCATGCATCTACTGAGGTGAAACTGCACAAATTCCAATTGTCATCAGCACAATATGAGAAATTGTTAAATTCTCATGTTGAGTCTAAGAACAAATCAGGATTGAGATTTCATTCAGTTGCACCACCAGTTAACAACAATTACATTCCTTTACTCGAGCCAATGACCAACAGTTTAACTAATCACTTTGTATCCAGTAACAAACCTGAGACAAAATGACTTATGCTTATACGTTCATCTAATTCAAGTCATAGACAAACTGCATGCCAATGCAAGTAAATGAAGGAAGTATGAAGCAGGCCAGCTAATAGGATCAGAAATCAAGCAAATCATTGAACTAAGAATTTCAGAACAGGATGACTTGGAAGTGGTGTGCAATAATAGTGTTGTCGTAACACTCACCACTGAAGAAGATATTCTGGGTTTGAAATACAAAACTTTGAAGAGAATGAGCCGAAGGCAAGATCAGTGATCATTATCTGAATCATTGTATTCAAGATCAGCAACCTCAATAGCAGCAAGAAAGCATTCAATCAATGTTCTTGAGTTCTCTCGGTGTGATTATTCTTATTTTATTTGTTTGATTGATTGATTTTATTATTATTAATAGATTAAACACCAAGTATTGATAATTCCGCGATCAATACTTGTTCAAATCAATTCTGATAATTCCTGAACGATCCTAGGATTCACTAGTAGTAGTAGTAGTAGTAGTGTTAGGGATAGATCTCTTGTATAGGTTTAGATGATATATATCACTCTTGTAATCATAATTGTAATTATTGTTCTTAATGATATAAAATGAATACATTTGATTATAATTGTGTTTATGAACTAAATAAATTATTTTGCACTTCATTTAGTATATTCATCTATGATATAATGTATTTCAGAATGTATGTGTGAATGTGCAGGAAACATTAAACTGTGTCAATTTGGAAAATTGACCAAGTGTTGGAACAACTGCGGATGAATAAAGTGTTCTTTTGTAGATGTTCTCAGGAACATAACTGAAGAATGTACATCCGTGGATCTCATACGGAAGAACAACTTCAGCTGAACAAGAAAAGAAGTGAAGATGCTAGAGGAAAGGCTGCGGAAGACAAGAACTCATGCGGAAGCACAAGAACAAGTACAGTACAACAGTTGCTACGGAACACAGACTACCTGCGGAAGAGTAAATTCCTGTGGAAGACCAATTAACTCAGAAGTCAACATCATGTCAACAAGTCAACATGGCAGAACAACAACAACATTAATGACGATGGAAGACTTATTATTCAAGCAGATATTCCATGTCACATCAACAAACTTTATTCATATTAGGTTCATTGTAGATCTCAAATTCTTAAGCTGATAAACATGGCGAGGATTTGGATAAGTTTGATTAGCTTAATTATAGCAACAAAATAGCTAGCGATAGAACAGAATTAGATCTCTATATATATGAGATCAATAACATAGATCATAGATATAACAATAATTGAGAATCATTAGTGATCATTATCTGAATCATTGTATTCAAGATCAACAACCTCAATAGCAACAAGAAAGCATTCAATCAACGTTCTTGAGTTCTCTCGGTTTGATTATTCTTATTTTATTTGTTTGATTGATTGATTTTATTATTATTAATAGAGTAAACACCAAGTATTGATAATTCCGCGATCAATACTTGTTCAAATCAATTCTAGTGAATAAGTTGGTCAAAAGTGACTTAGTCATTGGCCTTCCAAAGAAAGAATTTTATTGTTCTAATCACTGTTCATCATGTTTCAAAGGAAAACAACATAGAGTGGCTCATAAATCCAAAACAATTAACACAAACACATCACCACTCAAACTGTTGCACATGGATCTTTTTGGTCAACAAATGTCATAAGCATTGGAAAAAGACAATACTGTTTGGTGATTGTTGGTGATTTCACTAGATACACATGGGTCTTTTTCTTAAAACATAAAAGTGAAACATCAGAAACATTTATAGAGTTTATCACTAAGATTGAAAATCAACTTGATCTAAAAATCTAAATCTTAAGAAATGATAATGGAATTGAATTTGTTAATCATATTTTAGATTCCTTTTGTAGGGACAAAGTCATATCAAGACAATTCAGTGCACCAAGAACACCACAACAGAATGGAGTTGCTGAAAGAAGAAATAAAATTCCTATTGAAGAAACAAGAGCAATGCTTGCTGATTCCTAGTTGCCAATCACATTCTGGGCAGAAGCTGTGAACACAGCATGCAATGTTCAAAACAAGATATTAATTGTCAAAGAACATAATAAAACACCATATGAGCTTTTGCTTAAAAGAAAACCTTTCATAGGATATTTTAGATCTTTTGGGTGTCATGTGTCCATATTAAACACAAAAGATCAATTAGGAAAGTTTACAGAAAAAGCCTATGATGGTTTTTTGTTAGGTACTCATCAACAACTAAATCATACAGAGTCTATGTTCCATATGAAAACATTATGGAAGAAACTCCTAATGTATCTTTTAATGAATCCTTGTTTCCAAAATCTATAAAAGAATCATCTTGGTTGTTTGATATAGATGCATTAACAAACTCATTTAACACAGGTTATTTGAATGTGGCAGGTCCTGCGGATGCATGTTATCCTTATGTTCCTCCAAACATGGGTGACGTGCCATTGACAGCTGATCCTTGGATTATCATTCCTAATAATAAGTCCTTAAATAAAGTGACGAGTCAAGTGTTACATAAAATAAGTTTTAGTTTTTAAATTAATGATTGAAAATTAAACTTATCCAAATTTATGGTTTTGCTTGTTTTACGAAACATTAGTAATAGTTTATTATGGATTTAATATTTAAGAATAAGTGTATAAACATATATACATATTAGAGTAAATTACACGGATAGTCCCTGAGCTATGCACGTATTGCAACCTTAGTCCCTACTTTCAACAAAATACAGATGAGGGCCTGAACTATGTAAGAAGTCCACGCTGACGGTCCCTGACACTAACAAAAGTTAAGTTTATCTGTTAGTTTTTTTAAAAGATCAAAATACCCCTTTGCTTCTTGTTTTTCAATAATCTCAAATAATAATAATAATCATACCCTCTTTTGAATCCATATTTTTTGTTTGTTTAGAAGCTGATTGAGTTATGGATCGTGATTCTCCGATGAGAATCGGATCAAAGACACGGTTTTTATAGGGGGTTTAACTCAGAAACACAAGCACACGCCAAAAGGATGAAATCGGTAGAAGAAATGGTGGTTACAAAGTCGAAATTGCCCTGTCAAGTCGACGATGGTGACGATTTGCAGTCGATGATGTTAGGAATAACCCAAGTGCAGCTAACCGGATTACAATTAGTAACTACAATTCGTAACAAAAATAGGGAATTAACATCAAGAATTTCAAATTGAACACTACTCTGGTTTGCGTATGAACAATTGTACGCGTAAGGGCTCAGAATTGCAGCATAAAGCCCGATTTTTCGGGTTAATGGTCGATTTCTTCGATCATTGAACACCGGTGGATGTTCATAATTGTCACTGGTGGTACGGTGACAACCTTCTCTGGGCCATACAGCATTACCAAATCCTTAAGTTCCATTAGTCTCAAACAACCATCGTGTGTGATCAAAGTCTTGCTTTGGGGCTTTAAACGATCGGCCAGTGAGAGAAGGGGGAAAGAGAGAGCCTTAGTCCAATGGTAGTACAGAAAGAGAGAGAGAGAAAGAGAGAAATAGAAAGAAAGAGATAGAGAGAAGATGAGAGAGAGAAGGGGGAATAGAGAGACTTAGACCAATGGTAGTGCATGATTTCTCATATAATGGTGGAGAGGTGGTGGTGATGGTGAAGAAGATAAAGATAGATGAAGAAGATGAACATAGAAGAAGAAGATGAAGGGTTGGGCTGAAATATGGTGGGTGGGGGTAAGTTTGATTATATTAGAAATTATTATTTTTTAAATTTAAGGGTATATTGGTAATTTTACATTGACATAACAGAAAAACTTAACCTCAGTTAGCGTCAGGGACTGCCAGTGTACACTTCTTACATAGTTCAGGTCCTCATCTATAATTTATTGAAAGTAGGGACTAAAGTTGAAATACCTACATACCCTAGGGACTATCTATGTAATTTACTCTACATATAATGAAATGAGTATATTTTATCATAATTATAAGTTCACATGTGATTATACGACATTTTGTGATTTAAAGTTTGTTTGCTTCATTTCTGCGTTTTACGAGTCATTTTCCGCTAAGGTTTTAATTAACCAAATGTACTAAATAAAATACAGGATTTTAACCATACTTATATATGAGTTTTAACTTACTAGAAAAATAAATGTAACATTTTATTAAGTTCATCTAATAGTTCAAAAATAATTATATTCTTTCAAAAATATGTGCAGCTATATTCTGGAGTTTTAAAAATATTTCAGTTAGTTGGGGGGTGAAAACTTAACCATTTTAAGTGAGACCACTTAGGTTTTAAAGCTAACTCATAACACCAACTTCCAAAAAAAGAATCAAGTCAGTTGGGTAATGATTAAGGGAGTTATGGCCTTCTAATTTTGACCTAAGTATTTTGCCAAAAACTCTAGGTTTGACCTTTCATCTTGTATGTAGCTTTTGAGGGTCTAAATCTCAATAAAAAATTATTAATTTACTATGGTTGGAAAGATATTTCTTTGAACTTAATTTTAGACTTGAGAATTGTCCATTTTGGTTTTGTTTTGACCAAATTATGTTCTCCTATATCGGACCAAGGTTTCTGTTTGGTACTGCTCATTTAACAACTCCGTTTCTAGCCATTTTTCTTGTGATATTTGTGCTTGTTTTGTGTGTGGATCTGCTAGGTCATCAATACTAGATGTGTTATGATCAAAATATGAGTTCAAAATAAGAGATTATGTAAAAATTTATAGTGAAGAGCACCTAGTCACATTTATATAGTAAAAATCATGTTTTGTGACACCTTTTTAGTGATAGCTTTAGGTTATATAACGAGCAATATAGCAACTTGTTAGGACTGTAAACCAATGAAAATGAGAGGGTTTAGTGCTATACCTTTTATAGGTTCAAGATCAAGAGAGTTGGCGATGTGAGAACTTGAGCTCAAGATGAATTCCTTGCTCTTTTCTTCTAGATCAGCCGACAACAAGAGAAGGCCGTTTTGGGGTTGTTTTGAGAAATGAATGGGGAGAGTGTGAGCAATTTTTAGTGTAGGAGTTCTTGTCTAAAAGCTTGTATATATAGGGGAGAGTGAAAGGGAACAAGAATAGATTTAAGGGATCGTCATGGTGTTCAAAAAGACAAGATATGAAGAGGTTGGTGATGGTGCTGTGAAGATGGAGGGAGGAATGGGGGGGTTTGATTTGAGGATGATGATTGTTTCTTGTTGATTTAGTTTTCATTTTATTATTGTTGTTGTTGTTATTGTGACACCCCGTATTTTGACGTTAACATCGTCAACTCAACCTTCGTTACATCAACAATCTCAAGTAAGTAAGTTTAACTATTTACCGTGTTAGATAATTAAAGCTAACTAAATAAGTTTGAAGCCAAGTAATTATATTAATAATTGAAATTATATTAATAATTAGGGGGTTAAAGTGGTAACTAGTAAATTCTTTGTTTTGCTATATGATTTCCAAGGAACCCATGATGATTTCATTCAAAGGTTTCCTCTCAGTTTCCACTCTCACAAACCCTACATTCCCACCCTCATCACCCTTGCCGACGACAGCCTTGTGTAACCCTCCGACAGATTTTCTTCATCTGCAACTGTGAGTCATCGTGAACCCATCAGCAATATTCATCACCCCTATATTGCAACATCATCGATTCGGTCGATCGTTCTAACCGATAACCACCTGCACCCTCCAGTAACCATGGTTAGGAATCTGTGCAGCACCGGTGGGGATCTCCCAATCTCCGCATCTTGTTCGGTAAGGATTTGGTTTAGTTAATTGTGTTCATTTCAGCTTGTGCGTTCGAATAAGGGTTTGGTTACTATTGATCAGGTTGGTTGCGGCCGAGGGTTAGGGTTATGGTGTGTGTGTGTGTATGGTGTGTTTCTATCATGTGTGTGTGCGTTGTGCGACCGAGTGTGCGTGTTGTGCGACTGTGTGTGTGTTGCGTCCATGTGAGTGTGGGTAGTATGATGGTATGTATGTGCTTTATGGGTATGTTATGAAGGTGCATTGTTTGTGGTGTTGGGTGTTTCTTGATTGTTGAGGGGTGTGTACATGTTCTGTGTGTATGTATACCTTGAGTTTGGTGTGTGATGATGAGTGTGTCGATGGTTTTATGTGTACAGTGCAAGTATATATATATATATTATATATATATATATATATATACACATATATATATATATATATATATATATATGTACGTATGCATGTGCTTTGTTAGAGTGAGTAGATTTACATTGTATGGTAGTCTTTGATAAACTATGTGTTGTGTATATATGTAGGTTGTAATGGTGAGTATAATCATATGTATACGGTATACTATATGTGTGTCTATGTATAGTGGGGGAATGAATTCATATGTGTATAACATACCATAAGTGTGTACGTATGGGTCGTTATGTTGTGTTGTGTGGAGGTGATCATGTGCTACTTGAGTGATACATAGATATATATATATATACATATATATATATATATATACATATATATATATATATATATATATATATATATATATATATATATATATATATATAAATGGTTTGGTATTATGAATCTTATTTTCAGTAGGGACCTCATGGATTATATATTGCTTGGATGTTATGTGTGTTGTAAATAATATATAATTTATATCTTTGGGTGAGTCATATGTAGTAATAGGGTATGTGGGTATGGATTCATGTATATAATCATTGTGTGTTAAGTCGTGTGAGTTATGTGCTATAAAAACCTTATAGAGTTTATGCGCGTAAGATAAATTGGGTTTGTGTGTGTTGGCATAGTAATGGATAAATCGATAACCGGCACCGTAACCGAGTCGTGAAACACGAAACCGTACGACCCATTGTTAATATTTAATATTAATTATAGAATAAACGTGCATTCAGGTTGTTCGGAAACTTAATCGTTCGTGCTTGCACCTGTTGACTTTTGTTGTGCATTCAAGGTGAGTTTACGGCCCCACTTTCTTATAATCTCTTTTGGGGAAAAGAAACATGTATTTTTAAAATGTTCTTTGTTTGATCAGTATTACTGTACTATCACATGTTTACTAGTGTTGTACCAATTCAAGTTCTCACTTTCGAACCGTTAATTTATGTACTTTAGCGAGGTAATTCTGGGTAGATCTACTGGGTTTGACAAACCCCACACGGGCTAGTCGTGCTAGCACGACTGCACGTCAAATGGGTATTTAATTGACCTAATTTATGTTGCTGTGGTCGGGTAGCAATAGCCGAGGCATACATTTACATTGTCAGTTTCGATTGAGAACTTCATACACTAAGTAACTTGTTATGTAGACTAGCTATCTACTGATATTACTTTGTTTACTATATCTCCTATCTATTATGTTACTGTTTATCAAAACTTGTAAACTCACCAACCCTATATTGACACTTTAGCATCTTTCTTTCAGGTCCTTAAGGTGTGCACGGCTAGGAGCATCTCACTTTTGCATACATTCTGTTTTCTTTAAACGATTAAACATTGTTTCTGCAAATTATATATTTCTTTGGGTTGCGCGTGTCTTGCGCTATCTTAATTGTGAATGTTTACGCTTTCACAAAATGTTTTCATGAATTCATTACTAATTATGTTTTGGGTTTTTCGAATAATATAGCACAATTATGTTTTTTAATTATTGTGTCATTTGGTGTAACTAACCGCCGAGATCTTGGTATGTCACGCGCCTAATGAAAAAACTTCGTTTGTTGAAATTGAGGGTGTGACAGATTGGTATCAGAGCCAATGGTTATAGCAAACTAAAATGAAATTTTGCATTTCATTTGCATTGCATTTAGACTATAGCTTTGATGCCTTAGTTACACGCATATAGACACGTCTAGCTTTGTTACCTGGCCTTGTTTGCTATGCTTTGCTGGATTTCTTGTTGTTGCTCATTCCTATGAGCGGTTCTTTGTAGGAATGGCTTCATCTTCTTCTGCACCGTCCTCTTTTCTTCTCGGGGAAACGGCCTGTTCGCTTTGATTCCATACCTCCACCCATGGGTCCGTACGAGTGGTCCATGCGCCCAAATATTAATGACGAGTTTGCTATGACCAACCTTTTGCTTTACCCCAGTACCCCTAATTCACCGATGGGAGTACTACCCTTATTACATGACCATGCTGAGTCAGGAGATGAATGTTCCTCTACCTCCTGAACGTCGGCTTTGAACTAGGTCCGCCCCCCATAGGAGCCCTGATGCCTCTATCCTACCTCCTCTTACCTGTCCTCCTGAGCATGCCATGGCTGCTATGGCAGCCACTCTGTATGTCGAGCGCAAGCTCGTTGTTGAGTTGTGGGACGATAATAGGGTATTAAAGAAAGGAATGCGGGAAGCAACGGGAGAAATCAAAGAATTGAGGAAGCTACTTAACGTACTCATAGATCGTCATAACACCCATGTGGGTCGTATCAGTAACCTAATTGAGCGCGTAGGTGGTGATAAAGTGGACATCACTGCTAATAGTCAGTGACTCGATACTCTGGAGGGTCAAGTCAACGCACTGAATGCAGTGCAGGAGCCTGTTGAGGAAGATCCAGAAAAGGAACCACAGGAGGCGCCAGAAGAAGAACCTGAGGAGCAGCCTGAGGACGAGCTCGAGAACAGCACCGGATCTGTTGATTCGCATTGATTTCCTCTTTCATTCGTTTCATTTGTTTACCGGACTTTCGTTTATTTAACATCTAGATAGGAAGGGTTGTTTCCCATCCGACTGATTTTTTTGAATTTTGATATTTGGTTTGATTAGTTGTAGATGTATTTACAATTTATTTTACCAGGAATTATTATTTGAACATTTAGTTGTGTGTGTGCTAAATTCTTTTAATTGCTTATACTTAAATGGAGTTGATATGTTGCATATTTACTTATTTTCGTATTTTGTGATTGTTAAGAATGTCTGGACGCGGATGTGGACGTGGTCGTGGTACAATCAACATGACTCCAGCGGAACTGGCCGCACTCATTAACCAGCATGTGGCTGATGCGTTGGCAAACCACAACCCCAACCCACAGCACGCTCCGATCGGTAAGTAATATCAAATTCATTCCTGACGTTAACGTTCCGTCAATCCTGTTAAATTATAACACTCATTAGAATTCCAGAGTCCTGATCAAAAACTATTGTAGGTCAAGGGTTTGTACTTTCAAGTCTTTCATGGACTGCAAACCCAACCCGTTTTTTGGGGTTGAAGGAACTATAGGACTCATACGCTGGTTTAAGAAGCTTGAGTCCATATTTGAGATGTGCAATTGCCTAGTGGAAAGCCGGGTGAAGTATGCTACGGGCACGCTGTATGGAGCTGCCCTATCTTGGTGGAACACCCAAGTTCAAATATGGGGGTGGAGATCGCCAACCAAACTACCTAAGAGGATTTCAAAAATCTGATGAAGGAGGAGTACTGCTCTCATGATGAGGTGCTGAAATTAGAGATGGAGTTCTGGAATCTCAAGATGATGGGTTTTGAGATCGAGGCATACACTACTTGCTCTCATGAGCTTGCTACTCTGTGCCCCAACATGGTTAACCCTCCTTCCTTGAGGATTTAAAGGTATCTGCATGGGTTAGCTCTAGAAATCCAGAGTATGGTCACTGCTACTCGACCAAATGCTATACAGAAAGCAATTAGACTGGCCTACAGGCTGACTGACCAGGCTGTCGTGCAGGGTAAGCTACCCTTGCTCAGTTCTGTGTCAACTACTTCTGATGGAAACAACAAGAGGAAGTGTGAGTCTGGTTCTAAAAACAAGCAGAACACCTCCTAGTAGTAGCCACAACAATCCAAGAAGTTTGACAACTCCCACATGTTCAGCCAATCTTCTTCATCATCACAGCACGACAGTTGTTATATTGGGACACTGCCAAAGTGCAACAAATGCAATTATCACTATCACGGACCATGCAATAAGAATACCTGTGAGAGGTGTGGAAAATTTGACCACGCTGCCAAAAATTGTCGGGTGAACATAACAGCCAAGCAACCACCACAACAGGATGAGCAAAGGAGCTTTTATGAATGTGGTCAAACAGGGCATTTTAAGAGAGATTGTCCAAAACTGAAGAAGAACAATGGTGGTGGTAATGGTGCTGACAATCAAAAGGACAATGGTGGCAATGGCAATGGAAATAGTGGTGCTAAGGGTAGAGCATTTGTCATTAGATCAGGTGAGGCTCGTAATGACCCTTCTACTGTAACTGGTAAATTTCCTATCAATGGTTGCTTTGCTTCTGTCTTGTTTGATTCAGGAGTTTTATTTCTCATAAGTTCAGTAAGTTATTAGATGTTACATCTACGACTTTAGACTCGAACTATACTGTAGAAATAGCTGATGGTATGATTATAAAAGCTTCCCATATATACTGCGGTTGGTAGATAGGTATGTCTGGGTATGAGTTTGATATTGATCTTCTATATATCATACTTGGTAGTTTCTATGTTGTTGTTGGTATGAATTGGTTATCTAGGAACCAAGCCGAAATCATCTGTCGCGAGAAATTCATGAGACTTCCTCTTCCTAGTGGAGAGATACTCATGGTGGAAGGTGATAAGAGTGGTGCTCTGGTTTGCATCATCTCTTACATGAAGGCTCAGAAGTGCCTGAGGAAAGGACATTTGGTGATTTTAGCCTTAGTTACTAAAAAGGCCATAGAGGAGAAGCAAATTGTGGATATTCCTGATGTTAAAGACTTTCTTGAAGTATTTCCAGAGGACTTGCCTGACCTTCCTCTACATAGGCAAGTCGAGTTTCAAATCGAACTGACACAAGGAGCTACCCCTATCGCTCGAGCGCCGTATCATTTAGCATCGAACGAACCTCAGGAATTGTCGAAACAGTTGAAGGAACTGTTAGAAAATGGGTTCATACGCCCTAGCTCTTCACCTTGGGGAGCACCGGTGTTATTCGTGAAGAAGAAAGACGGAACCTTTCGAATGTGCATTGACTACCGGGAACTGAACAAGGTTACCATAAAGAATCGTTACCCTCTTCCACGTATCGATGACTTATTTGATCAACTGCAAGGATTGAGTTACTACTTAAAAGATTTATTTGAGATCTGGGTATCATTAACTTAGGGTTCGAGAAGGATATATCCAAGATAGCTTTCAAAACTCGATATGGGCATTTTGAGTTCGCAGTCATGCCATTTGGATTGACAAATACGCCTACAGTCTTTATGGACCTCATGAACTGTGTCTGTAAACCCTATTTAGACAAGTTTGTCATCATCTTTATTGATGACATACTAATTTATTCCAAGGATAAGGAGGAACATGGGGAACATTTAAGACTTATCCTAAAGCTTCTGAAGGTAAAACAACTATATGCTAAGTTCTCTAAGTGTGACTTCTGGATGAGAGAAGTACAATTCCTAGGGCATGTTGTTAACGAGAATGGTATTTATGTTAACCCGTCGAAGATTGAGGCAATCTGAAATTGGCTTGCGCCGACGATGCCTAATGAGGTACACCAGTTTCTTGGATTAGCTGGTTATTATCGGCATTTCATAGAAGGATTCTCAAAACTTGCACAGCCTCTGATTGCCCTAACCCACAAAGGAACTGTTTACAAGTAGGGCAGTAAAGAGGAAGCGGCATCCCAAGCGCTTAAGGACAAGTTTTGCAGTGCATCGATTTTGGCGTTGCCAGAGGGAACAAATGACTTCATGGTGTATTGCAACGCGTCAATCCAAGGGTTGGGTTGTGTGTTGATGCAGTGTGAGAAAGCAATAAATTATGCATCAAGATAGCTTACGGTGCATGAGAAGAACTATACAACTCATGACTTAGAGTTGGGAGCTGTGGCATTTGCACTTAAGATTTGGAGACAGTACCTTTATAGAACCAAGTGCACGATCTTCACAAATCACAAGAGTCTTCAGCCCATTTATGAACAAACAGAGTTGAACATGAGACAATGATGATGGTTAGAACTTTTAAACGATTACGATTGTGCCATCAAGTATCATCCGGGAAAGGCCAATGTGGTAGCCGATGCCCTTAGTCGTAAGGAAACCCTAAAGCTTCGTCTTGACCATGCGTTACAACTAACCATTCATTTCGATCTACCGTTACAGATCAAGAATGCCCAGGTTGAGGCATTAAAAGAGCAGAACATCAAGTCAGAATCTCTTAGAGGAGCTGACAAATTATTTCAGGAGAAAGCGGATGGTCTTCATTACTATAAAGATCAGGTATGGATTCCATTGCTCGGGAATCTTAGGGAATTGGTAATGGATGAAGCTCACAAGTCCCATTATTCGGTACATCCTAGATCTGACAAGATGTACCAAGATCCGAAGGTGATTTATTGGTGGCCTAACATGAAAGCTGAAATTGCCACTTACGTGTCAAAGTGTTTGACCTATTCCAAAGTCAAAGTGGAATATTAGAAACTATCAAGTTTGCTTCAGCAACCAGAGATCCCAAGGTGGAAGTGGGAGAACATATCAATGGATTTTGTCACTAAGCTACCTCGTTCACAAGCTAGAAACGATACCATTTGGGTGATAGTGGATCGTTTGACAAAAGCAGCACATTTCTTGGCCATTTGTGAGAACTACAACATGGATAAGCTGACACAGATTTACTTGAAGGAAATTATGTCACGACATGGCGTGCCACTCTAGATTATCTCTGATCATGATGCGCGATTCACTTTACACTTCTGGCAGTCACTACAGAAATCACTAGGCATTCCTTTGGATATGAGCATGGCTTATGATCCAAAGACAGATGGGCAGACATAATGCACGATTCAGACCCTAAAAGATATGCTTAGGGAATGCGCTATAGACTTTGGGAACAGTTGGGAAACTCATTTTCCTTTGGTTGAATTTTTCTACAACAAAAGTTATCACACGAGCATTAAGGCTGCACCATTTGAGGCACTTTATGGTAGAAAGTGTAGATCACCCATTTGTTGGATAGAGGTTGGTGATAGTCAGTTAACTGGTCCTGAGTTTGTTCATGAAACCATAGAGAAGATTGTTCAGATACGAAAGCATATGGCTGCAGCTCGAGATCGTCAGAAAAGTTATGCGGATCAAAGGAGAAAGCCTTTGGAATTTCAAGTCGGTGACAAGGTTCTGTTGAAAGTTTCACCTTGGAAGGGTGTAATACACATTGGGAAGCATGGAAAAATAAACCCTAGATACGTTGGACCATTTGAGATTGTTAGAAGGATTGGTCCAGTAGGTTATCAATTAAACTTACCTGAGGAACTTGATGGTGTTCATAACGTGTTCCATGTTTCAAACCTGAAGAAGTGTCTAGCCGATGAATCACTTTTCGTTCCATTGGAGGAACTAGAGGTTGATGAACAGTTTCATTTCATTAAGGAACTAGTTATTATGGATCGAGAAGTCAAGACTTTAAAGCAAAGCAAATTCCCATTGTGCGTGTTAGATGGAATCCAAAGCGTGGACCAGAGTTTACCTAGGAGTGCGAAGATCAGATTAAAAGAAGTACCCGCAACTATTCAAACATGAGGCATCCACTTCCTAAGGTATCCTTCTTATGATATCTTTTCCTTAAATTTCTAGACGAAATTCCCTTCAACAAGGGGATGATGTTGCATCTCTCGCAAGACCTTATAAATTTTCTCTTGGGTTTGTTCTAATTGCTCAGAAAACCCTATTCTATATACATTGAAGATGATGAATCTGTGCTCCTTGTTGAACCTGATGTTCTAATTTTCGGGACGAAAATTCCTTCAATAAGGGGATGATGTGACACCCCGTATTTTGACATTAACATCATCAACTCAACCTTCGTTACATCAACGATCTCACGTAAGTAACTTTAACTATTTACTGTGTAGAAAATTAAAGCTATCTAAATAAGTTAGAAGCCAAGTAAATTATATTTATAATTGAAATTATATTATTAATTAGGGAGTTAAAGTGGTAACTACTAAATTCTTTGTTTTGCTATATGATTTCGATGGAACCTACGATGATTTCATTCAATAGTTTCCTCCCGGTATCCACTCTCGCAAACCCTACATTCCCCCCCCCTCATAACCCTTGCCGATGATATCCTTGTGTAACCCTCCGGCAGATTTTCTTCATCTGCAACCGTAAGTCATCATGAACCCATCAGCAATCTTCATCACTGATCTGATTGTCAAGACTCGATCAAAAGCAAGTTATTATATTGGTCTTAGCTACATTTATTGTGCAAGGGTAAGTAAGGTCGTCTCTACAGGGAATATGTGAAAAGTGTTTAACAATATGACTCAATTAACTTAAAGACACAAACTTTAATATTAAAAATTGGAACTTGGGATGAAATCAAGAACGCTATTGAAAAAATCAACAAATTTGAAATGAATTTGATTAAATTTTAAGAAACAATCACTTCCGGGTTTCCAATTCCGCAAGATCCACAATTGATACTTTCAAATTTAGGGTTTGTAAGAAACAATACTTCAAGATTTTAGCTTTTGATTAAAGTAGTAACAAAGGAACAATCTTTTACGACTCGTTCATTCACAAAGTTACTAATTCACCTATATCAAATTGTCTACTTTTATTAATGAGCTCACGATGCAAGGAAACCGAAAACTGATAATCAAGCACACAACTTTATTTATAAGTAAACCTTTTAACTAAATTGAAACATAAAATTTCATTCTCTAATCCATTGTTAAATACAAAAAACCCTAATCAAACTTACCAATTGTTTCACTTAACATGAATTGTACTCCTGAAAGCAATCAACAAGAACTTAGCCACGCATGGTCTTCATTGAATCTTCAATCTTGATTATATGATGATTAATGATGATTTGGTGTGTGTTGGGAAGCTTGAAAGTGTTGGGTTTTCACAAGTTTATCAGAGTCATTTTATCCTTACAAAATGAAAACGCAACGGAAATAGTATGAAAAACTTGTTACAATTAATATATATAAAAAATTTATATATCTGTTAAAAACCCGTAATGGATCGTTATATGAAAAAAAAACAAGCTTACAGACAACCATATGGTGTTTAGAAATCTACCTCTCGAATGGGACAGAGGAAGAAGATCTTTAATCGGTAGGTTCCAAAGCAGGAAACCTCAAGCTTGTCTACCCCAAGCTTCCAACAATACACCAGGTTGCTAGGATTTTCTTTTCTTGAATCGGGTTCTATTCTTGGTTTTCCTCGACCGATCGAGAGAAAAGCTACAGGAACACCAATTTGCACCTTTGTGTGTGTTGTAAGTTATCAGAGAGAATGGTTGAATGCAATCATATATTGCACGTCCTATGAAACTGTATTTCAGAGTGTGAGAAAAGTGGGCGGGACCCATCCCTTTAACCCATCCGCATTTCTCTAATATTCATCCACATTAGAAAATGCGGATGAACAAACTCTAACCGTATTTGTAAATGCGGAAGAAGAAAACTTCATCCGCATTTCCCAAATGTACATCTGCATTTCTAAATGTGGACGATCAGTTTCATCAACATTTCCTTAAATGCTCATCCGCATTAGTAAATGCGGATGAAGAAATTCCTTGAGCATTTCCACAAATGCACATATGCATTTGTAAATGCGGATGAGGAACATTCATCCATATTTCCTCAGTAACACATCCACATTAGTAAATGCTGATGAGTAAAAGAAATGTGGACAAAACACTTGTATTGTTTGTTTAACCATTTGAATAACAATACAAAGTACTCTCCCTTTAGAATAAATTATCCATATAATTTATTCATAACATTAGTTCAAATATTTAGAAAACCAATTTCTAAATACTTCAAGTATCAATATTTATTTACATGATCATATCATAAAATAAATATTGTAGATGTTTGTCTAGCTTGTTATTGGGTATGACCCGACTTGGATCATAACGTACTAGCCACATCAATTCAATATGTGTCTTGGGCAGACCGTTCCCAACAATCTCTCACTTGCACAAGATACATAGAGAATTGATGCAAGCAGTAAATACCACCTAACAACGGTTTATTACCCCTAATACGCATGACGAAGTGCCATTCAATAACATCATCTTCTTCAAGTCCCTTACTTGAAAATAATTTAGGTGAATCAATCATTTATCCTTTTGTTACAGATGTCATGTCAAATCCGGAGACATATAATGATCATTCCCTATTGATTTAACTTTATCAGGCCTTAGACATCATACTCTCAATGAATAAGAGGAACAAATCCCATCTTGACTACATACATTTCTCACAATCACCTTGTATTACACCTGAAACTAGCCTTATGTACTGTCCATTATTTCAGAACAGCAAAGAACCAGATCAAAATATAATATTTGGTGAATATCGAAACCCAATATGTATCTCAGGTCAGAGGATACAATGAAATTCGCCTTTACTCAAATTTACTTATGATCAATTACTTAATTCCATGTAGTAAAATTTGAGAGCGGGTCTGTCCAATATTTGTATCCCACAAATATCTATGAACCTTGGTAGCAACCTCTTGCTCTATATTAATACCTTATGAATATCCACCAATCCAAGTTCATAATAGTCTTACTTCATATTTGTTCCCACAAATATGACCGACTACGGACATTTAGAATAATAAACATATTCATGGTTCTAAACATGCTAAAATGGAACATAACTCATAGTATCATAATCATATATATATATGAGTCAAAATAACAATTGTTCCGATATTTAAATACTAAATAGATCAAATCCAATCACTAGAATATCGAAGTCCTAAGGCACAAGTATGACTCTCATGCTTTGGCCTTTCAAGGAGCTTCATGAGTGGATCCGCAATGTTTTGATCGGTGTGAACTTTGCGAATACATATCTTTCCTTTTTCAACTTCATCCCTTATGTAGTTGAATATCCGCTCAATGTGCCTTGTCTTTTGATGTGCACGGGGTTGATTTGAGAAATCACACCCTCGTTGTCACAAAAGATCTCTAGGGGATCTTGAATGGTAAAGACTACCCCTAGATCAACAATGAATTTCTTTAACCATGCAGCTTCCTGTGCTGCCAATGAAGCGGCAATGTATTCTGATTCTGTAGTGGACAATGCTACCACATCCTGCTTTGAACTCTCCCAGGACACTACCCCTCCATTCATAATGAAGACATACCCCGATTGTGATCGAGAATCATCTCGATCAGTTTGGAAACTCGCATCCGTGTAACCCTTTAAAACGAGTTCCTCTTCACCAGATCCGTATATTAGAAACATATCCTTAGTCCTCTTAAGGTATTTCAATATACTTTTAACAGCCATCCAATGACTATTTCCTGGATTCTGCTGATATCTGCTTGTCATGCTTAAAGGGCATGACATGTCCTGTTTGGTGCATATCATTGCATACATGATGGCTCCTATAGCAGATGCATATGGGATTTCCTTCATCCTTTCTTACTCATCCTTTGAGCTTGGATATTGAGATGCACTCAATATTGTCCCTCTTTGAATAGGTACCAAATCTTTCTTAGAGTTCTCCATGTTGAACCTTTTCAAGATTTTATCAATGTATGCACTTTGGTTTAAACCTATCAACTGCCTTGATCTATTCCTATAGATCTTTATTCCTAAAATTAGGCAGCTTCACCAAGATCTTTGATGGAAAAACAACTTCCAAGCCAGGTTTTAACACCTTCCATGGTTGGAATGTCATTTCCAAACAGTAATATATCATCAACATACAATACTAAGAATGTGATGACGCTCCCACTAGCTTTCTTATACACACAAGCTTCATCAGCGTTCTTGATGAATCCAAACCTTTTGATCTCTTCATCAAAACATTGATTCCAACTTCTTGATGCTTCTTTCAATCCATAGATTGATTTCTTTAACTTGCATACTTTATTAGAATATTATGGATCGACAAAACCTTCGGGCTAAACCATATAGACATCCTCTTCGAGATGTCTATTAAGGAAAGTAGTTTTGACATCCATTTTCCAAATCTCATAGTCATAATATGCAGCTGTGGCAAATAATATCCTAATTGACTTTAGCATTGCCACATGCAAGAAGGTTTCATCATAATCAACCCTTTGAGTTTGAGTGAAACCTTCTGCTACAAGTCTTGCTTTATAAGTATCCAAGTTTCCATGCATATCAATTTTCTTCTTGAAAACCCACTTACATCCAACCGGTTCGGAGTTAAGTGGTGGCACAACCAATTCCCAGACTTGGTTGTCATGTATGGATTACATCTCTATGTTCATGGCTTCAAGCCACTTGTCACAATCTGAATTGGACATTGCATCACGGTACGTAGTTGGTTCGTCTGAGTCAACTACATTGCATCCATTCATGAAAAATCCATATCTTTTGGGTGGATAGCTAGTTCTACCAGATCTGCGAACGTTTTGTGTGTATTGATCAACCACTTGATCATTATCAACTACCTCTTGTTGATTGCTAGTATCAACCAAACGTGTATCGGCTTGTGGTTCTCGATCCTCATCAAGTTCCACTGTTCTATCGGTAGTTTCTTCCATAAGGAATTTAGTCTCCAAGAACTCAGCCTTTCGAGCAATAAATACATTTTGCTCTGTTGGATTGTAGAAGTAATATCCCATTGAGTCCTTGGGATATCCTATAAAGATACACTTAGTGGATCAGCTTTCTAACTTGTTTGGGGTGTTTTGCTTAACATAAGCTTCACAACCCTATACCTTTAAATATGATAACGATGGAACCCTTCCATGCCATATTTCAAAAGGTATCTTATCCACTTTCTTGGTTGGGGCCATATTCAAAATACGGGCCGTGGAGAGCAATGCGAAACCCCCAAAATGACAGAGGTAGTGTGCTTTTAGCCATCATAGATTGAACTATATCCAATAGGGTTCGGTTTCTCCTCTCAGACACACCATTATGTTATGGTGTTCCGGGTGGAGCAAGCTGGGAGACAATCCCACAACTCCTAAGATGATCTTGAAAGGCATCACTAAGGTATCCATCTCCTCTATCCGAACGAAGAACTTTGATAGTTTTGTAGACTCTTAGAGGATTAACATTTTGTCTTTGTATGTTTTTTTTATCATAGTATAGGGACTTATTTGTAAATATATGTTCCTTTGTTTTGTTGATAGTATAAATAGGATACTTTATGTAGTGTAAAAAAAGGAGAACAAATAGAGAATAGAAGATAGGTCTAAAAAACAGTTAGAAAATCAGTTGAACGAACTGAATCCTTACACTTTGTATCCTGTGCATTTGCTATTAATGAAATCTATGAATTTTTGATGTATTTGCATGTGCTGATTACTTTGTGTTTGATTTGATCATTGTATTATCATATAATCACAGATTCGAGCCTTTTGAACCGATCATTTGGTATCAAAGCCTTCGATTCAGTGATCAGAGCTTATCGACATTTTGAGCTCTTTGAATCACTTGAAATCTGTGATTGATTGAAATTTGATCAATTAATTGTTGTTTTCAGTTGTGTTTCATCAATAGAAACTTGATTTGAATCACAATTTTGTGTTCAATTCATTCAAATCTGAGAAATTGATCGACTTAGTGTTCGAACTTTGTTCTTCATATTCGGACTGAAATTCTATCAGAATACTGATTTGTTGTTGTTGTTTGAGTAAATTGAGGATTAAGGATTGTTAATCGATCTAATTACAACCTAATTGGAAGTTCTTAGATCAATTAATCAAGTTTTGATGATTTTCATAAGATCTGAGTTCATTGAAGCTGATGAATTAGGCACATTATGGTTGAAAACTGCTGAAAATTGTCTAAGTATCTAGGCGCATCACCACTATTTGAGCATTTTAGTACTGTTCAGACATTTCAGATCAGGCGTTTGACCACTGTTGAGACGTTTTGAGACTGTTTGGACACTTGGTGACTTGGGAAAAACAAAGTAATTCTAGGCGCATTTCAACTGTTTAGGCGCTTTAGAACTGTTTGGGCGTTTTATACCCCAGGCACTTGATAACTGTTTGGGAGTTTTACAAGTGTTCAGGCGCATTACAAGTTGGGCGTTTTTCAGAATTCTACTAAGGCATTCCCTTGGGCGTTTCTACTTCAAAGTCAGGTGTTTGAGAATTGTGTAGGCGTTTCACTACTGTGCAGGCACTTGTCAACTATTCAGGCGCATAAGCTTTCAGACTTATCAGTTTACACTTATAAATTTTTTCAGAAACTAAAATCCAAAAATATTTTCATTTCATAGTTTTTAATTCAAAACTTAAAAACAACAAAAACAAGTCTTTTTCTTAAATTCAAAAATACAAAATGGTTGAGTCTGAAGATTCTTAGAACAGGGTTCCAAAGCTGAAGAACAGAGCTGATTTCAAGAACTGGTCTGTAAGACTGAAGCATCATCTAAATTCTATTGACACTGACTTGTGGAAGTCAATAGAGAAAGGACCTCATATCCCAATTACATCTGATGGTCCTGATAGAGGATTTGTTTACACAAAAGACTCTCAAGAACCTTATCCCGAGGATGGTCTGCTAGGTGATGACTTAAGGAAAGTGAAGAATGATATCAAAGCTTATTCATTGATGTGTAAAGGATTACCATTGGATGTCTTGACTAGACTTGATGGTTATCAAACTGGGTACACTATGTACAAAGCTTTGAAAATCATATGTGAATGAGGTAAAGAGATACAAGATCTCAAAAAGCAGAAACTTACGAGGCAGTTAGAGTTGTTTGAGCATATTTCTGGGGAAACAATAAATCAAATGATGAACAGATTTGTGCAACTAACTACTGAGATGTCAACGGATGGTAACAAAAATGATCTTAAAGATCTAAATTTCAGACTTTTTAATGCTCTTCCATCTTCATGGAAACAAGCAGTAACATTATTGAAGCATACTGAAAAGTTACCTATGGATCTTGATATTTTGATTGCCAAGATAGAATCAGTTGAGATTGATGAAAGCTCAAGAAACAATGATAGAGCAGCATCAATGTCTCGGTATAAGTATGTTACATCTCCAGCTAATATAGTAGAGAATGCTTTTCTGGCCAAAGAGGATAAGTCTCCAGAAGAAGAGGGTGATTTGTTTGTCGGAGCTAGTTTCTTTACAGATTCTTCTTACACAAGTGCTACTGTTTATGCAACTCAACCTCAACCTCAGTCTCCTCCTAAAACTCAAACTCCTAAAACTCAAAATGAGACTCCATCTTCTAACTCTGCTAAAACTACCAAAGTTAAAGATGTTATTAACATCCTCTTACAGGATGATGAGTCTAAATATGCTTTTACTGCTTTTATGGCAAGTTTTCAAGCTTATCAAGGTAGTCATTTAACATAATTAGATCTTGTTTTGCAGGATTTGTTTTAGATGGATCCAGACAATGTAGAAGAGATGGACTTGAACTGGCAGATGGTGATGATAGCTTATAGAACCCAGAAACACTCGTATGTTAACAGGAACTACAAGCCAAGTGCTAACAAAACCGTTGGCTTTGACAAATCAAAGTCAAGTTGTTTCAACTATAGCAGCTATGGTCATTTCTCGAGGGAATGTAAAGCTCCCAGAAACCAAGAAGGAAATGGTCAAGCAGGTTCTAGCAGTCAAAGATATCATCAGCAGTCTCAGAAGACATTTCAAAACCCTTATCAGAGTCTTCCTATGCTAGAACTTTAGGATGAATCAAAAGCATCTGAAGAGCCAAAGAAATCTCTAGTTGTTAGCATTAAAGATGGATATGACTGGAGTGCTTATGCTGAACAATTTACAACTGATCTAACCTCTAGTTTATCTCTTATTGCAGAAATTCAAACTGAAGACTGGTCAGAAGACAGTGATCCTAAGGCTGAAGATGACTCTGAAAATAAGGAAGAAGAGTATGACTGGAGTGATAAATCTGATCCTAAAGAGGATTCAGAAGAAGTTTCTCTAATAGCATAGTCAGATCAACCAAAGGTTGAAAATTCATCTTCTGACTCTGAGACTTCTTTCTCAAAATATCCTGAAATTCCAGTTGAAGTAAGAGAAAAAATCTGCACTAAAGCTTGCTTTGAACAATTAGAGTACTACAGAACTTATTCATATAAAATATGTGACAAGCTCAAACAAGAGGAAGTAATGCGTAACAAACTTAAAAAAGATCACAAAATATCTGATGAAAACATCCTCTCTTTATAAACATCATGGAATAAAACTTTGAAAGAACTAGAAATTGTTACAAAACAACTTGAAGAAATTACAAAGAACTTAGAAGAAGAGAAAATAGCACATGCTACAACAAAGGTTGATCTTGCAAAAGTTAAAAGTTCAAAAACAATTGTAGAAAAACTAGTAAGTGAGAGAAAAGACAAACAAAAAGCAGGTTTAGGTTGTACACATGAACCAATACCTGAATCCATCACAAACATGTTACCAGAAAACTTCAACAAGCATGATCACTCACCTGAAAATAAAGCTAAGCTAAGAGCATTCCAAAACAAGAAAATGAATTTTGAGAGTGATGAAGAGAAAACGAATATTGAGATATTTAAGGAACATGATTCTGAAAAGATTTAAAATGGTAATCCGGTGAAAGTTAAATCATATGAACCACGACCAAAAAACTAAGAAAATGTTTGTTCCAAAAGAGTCAATTATTGAAGAAGTGAGTGAAAAGAATGACAGTCAAAACTTTAAAAATAAAGAGAAAGCAAAACAAGATGAAGAAACATCTAAAGATTCAATTTCTTATGGATTAAATAATCCAGAGTTTATTAAATGGCAGAAAGAGCAGAAAGAAAAAAAAACTGAAAAAGAATCTTCACCTGAAGATGTTCAATCTGAAAACAAACAAAGATCATCGAGATCTAGAAACCAAATACGAAGAAAGAAAAATACTAAAGCTAAATCAACACAGAATGCAATTCAAAACAGTCAAATCAAAAGAACAAATCAATCAAATCAGCTTAAACCTGTGAAATTTGTATCTGCAGGTATTTTTGACATGAACAAAATTCTTGAAATCAAATCTAATCCAAAGAACAAATCCAACTCTGATCTGAAAACAAGTTCAGATTCTAAGTCTTCCGCTGTCAATAAACGATTTGTATCTAAGGAGTCGAGGAATGATGTTAATGTTAAAAACTCTAAACTCAAATTTCAAAATAACAAATTCACAAATCAAAAACAACAAATTAACTTTTCAACTCCTAAATACTAACAAGGATCAAATGTGGCATCCACATCTAACGTTAATCAAAAATTGTTTAAAATTCAAAGGTACTGTGAAATCTGTGATATGTACCATCGTAAGACTGATGAATGTTTCTTTAACAGGTACTGTCATATATGTGATATGAAAAATTATTCAACAGCTGATTGTTATTTCAACAATTATTGTACCTATTGTGATGAAAGAACTCATAAAATTGAGAATTGCTACTTCAAAACGAACTCACCAAGGACTGGATATGTTAAACCACAGTTAAGAAATGGATATGTCAATCCACAATTTCAAAGAAATCAAAGTGTTGGTTTTCAAAGATTGATAAAACAACCTTCCTTAGGCTTGAGATCTTTTCGAAGAAATGATTCTGTTTATGATGATTCTTACGCTGCAAAACCAAGGCAGTATAATCAAGGAAAATTTGTTCCACGATCTGTGAGAATGAATGGTGGGAAGCTTAGTAAACAAAACTTTTTGACTCATGGTTTGAAATATCTTGATGATGATCTTGAAAAATGTTGCAATGCTTTAAGGACAAAACAAATCAAAGATAACCAAAAATTTGTAAGAAACGGAATTAATAAATTTGTCAAAAATAAGCCTGATTTGAAAAAGCTTCACTTTAAACAGTTTACCATTGTTGATAAATTTGGCAAGCCCAAGACCATCTCGGCTTGGGTTGATAACTCAACTTAATTCTTTCTGAAATGCAGGACGCCCGAGAAGACCTATTGACACATGATATGTTGATAGTGGGCGTAGCTGGTATATGAAAGGCAACCATGTCTTGCTTTAAGAATTTAAGTTAAAAGATGGTACACATGTTGCTTTTGGAGGTGATGCAGGAGGAAAAATAACAGGTGAAGGAACTGTATCCAATGGGATTATCAGTTTTGATAAAGTCAACTATTGCTCACAGTTGAACTTTAATCTTTTAAGCATTTCCCAAATTTATGACAAATCTTATTCTGTTTTATTTGATGATTCATTTTGTTACATTTTGAAGCCAGGTTTTCAGATTAGTAAAGAATGGGTAGTTGTTAAAGCTATTCGAGATCGAGATGTATACAAGTTAGATATGTCTCAAGTTGATCCTTCCACAGAAACAACATGCCTAATTGCTCAGGCATCAAATGACAAAAGTCAGCTTTGGCATAGATGTCTCGGGCATTCTAATTTCAAGAACATGAACAAGCTTGTATCAGGTTATCATGTTATAGGTCTTCCAAAAAAGAAGTTTGCCACAACAGATCTCTACTCAGCATGTTTAAAAGGAAACAACACAGAGCGTCTTATAATCCCAATCAGATAAACTCAAATTCCAAACCTCTCTAGATGTTGCATATGGACCTATTTGGACCAAAAAATGTTCGGAGTATTGGAAAGAAATCTTGTTTTTTAGTTATCATTGATAACTTTACAAGATTTTCTTGGGTTTTCTTTTTGCATGCTAAATCTGAGACGGCTGAATTATTAAAAGAATTCATCATTAAAGTAGAAAATCAATTAGATCAAAAGGTCAAAATAATTAGAAGTGATAATGGAATGGAATTTAAAAATGCTAATATTGACATGTTTTGTGCAGAAAAAGGTATTGCTCATCAGTTCAGTGCTCCTAGAACTCCACAACAAAATGGAGTTGCTGAAAGGAAAAATAGAACTTTGATTGAAACAGCAAGGTCTATGTTAGCAGATGCCAAAATTCCAATCACTTTCTGGGATGAAGCGATATCCATAGCGTGTTTTGTGCAAAATCGTTCATTGATTGTGAAAGATAATTAGAAAACTCCTTATGAGTTGATTTTTGGCAGGAAACCTAATATAGATTTTCTTAAATCTTTTGGTTGTCCAGTTTTGATTTTAAATTCAAGTGATTAGCTAGGAAAGTTTGACTCAAAATCTGATGAAGAATTTTTCCTTGGATATTTGTAGGTTTCAAAAGCCTGTAGAGTTTAAAACTCTAGGACAATTGTTATCCTTGAAACATTCAATGTTAAATTTCTTGAAAATTCTTTTCCATCAGTTGTAAATGGTCTATCTTGGTTGTTTGATTTAGATTCATTGTCAAACTCTTTTCATTCTAACTTGTTTGAATTTACAGGTGAGAAGAAAAATCAAGCAGGAGATCTCGGTTCTTTCAGCGAAGATTCTGATTCTGATGATATGGATGACTCGAGCCCAGATTATCCATTTTTCTCTTTTGTTAGAGATCCTATATTTCGGCCTCAACAAGATCAAGAGCATCCCGTTTTAGAAAATTCAAATGTTTCACAACCTTTTCCTAATGATGGTCCTGAAATTATACAAACTCAGTCCGGAACGTCGTCGATTTCTAGTGATGTAGTTGGTACTGATAATCTTGATTATTTTATCAACTCACCGACTCAAGTTCCAAATTTCAATCCACATTCTTCGAATTTATTGCATCAGCTTTCCGACTTGAACCAATCTAATCTGGATGTTCATGTTCAAGGGAATGAGATTCCAACATCTCGTGTTCACAAGAACCATCCTACATCTTAGATTATCGGTCCATTGAATGAGAGAACTACGAGAAGTCAATCAGAACAATCAAACCTTTGCTTATACTCATGTTTTCTATCTCAAACTGTTCCCAAAAACTTCACCAAAGCGTTAAAGGACAATGGTTGGATTGAGCCAATGCAAGAAGAATTATTACAATTCCACAAACAAGAAGTGTGGAAGCTTGTGGATTTACTTGAAGAAGGAAATGCCATAGGCACAAAATGGTTGTTTAGAAACAAAACAGACGATCGGGGAATTGTTGTTCGCAACAAAGCAAGACTCGTTACAGAAGGTTACACCTAAGAAGAAGGAATAAATTATGATGAAGTATTTGCTCTAGTTGCAAGACTTGAATCAATTCGTGTCTTCCTGGCTTATGCATCATTCATGAAATTCAAGGTGTACCAAATGGACGTTAAAGGTGTTTTCTTGTATGGAACAATCACCGATGATGTATATGTCAAGCAACCTCCAGGTTTTGAAGATTCAAAATATCCTCATCGTGTGTACAAGCTTAGTAAAGCATTGTATGGTCTACATCATGCTCCTAGAATCTGGTATGAAACTTTATCACAACTCTTAATCCAACATGGATACACGCGAGGGAAAATCGATCCTACTTTGTTTATAAAGAAGGATGCTGATGATCTCTTATGTGTTCAAGTGTATGTTGATGATATCATATTTGGTTCTACAAGTCCAAAGTTATGCAACGAATTTGAAGAAATAATGAAGTCTCGTTTCCAAATGAGTTCTATGGGAGAAATTATTTTTTTCCTTGGACTTCAAGTGAAGCAGTCTGCAGATGGAATTTTTATCAATCAAGAGAAATTCATTGATAAACTCTTGAAAAAATCTAAACTGCAAGATTGTCAATCCATAAGAACTCCAGCTGACATAAATTCCAAGATTGAACCTGATCCGAAAGGAAAATCTATTGACCAAACTTTATACAGATCCATGATTGGTTATTTGATATATCTTACTGCATCTAGACCTGATATAATGTATGATGTTTGTGTCTGTGCCAGGTACCAATCTAACCCAAAGGAATCCCACTTAATTGCTGTTAAACGAATATTCAGGTATCTCAAAAGAAAACTTGCTTTAGGGCTATGGTATCCTTATGAAGGTAACTTCGAGCTACATGGATATACAGATAGTGATTATGGAGGATGTTGTCAAGATCGTAAATCTACTACGGGTGGTTGTCAGTTTTTAGGTCCCAGATTAGTCTCATGGCAATGTAAGAAACAAACAAATGTATCTGTTTCAACCGCAGAAGCTGAGTACATAGCTGCTTCAGCAGGATGTTCTCAAATCCTTTGGTTACAAAACCAATTGCTGGATTACGGGTTTAATTTTCTTAAAACTCCTATTTACATTGATAACACTGCTGCTATGTTTATTACAGCTAATCCTGTCTAACACTCAAAAACAAAACATATCGAGATTCGATATCATTTTCTCAGAGATAACTCTGAAAAAGGCTTAATCATTTTAATTCAAATCACAACTGAAAAACAGCTGGCTGACCTATTTACAAAAGCCTTTTTACCGGGTCGATTTGAATATTTGGTCGAGTCAATTGGACTTATTAACCATGTTTAAAAATTGGTTTTGAGTTTTCAGTTATTGAATCAAAAAATGGTAAGAACCCTCCCTTATTTGATTGAGAAAACAAAAAGAGAAACTGTCAAAGTTAACTGCCTGATTGTATATATTGTGTGTTAAGTCTAGATGTCTTGTATAGGTTTAGATGATATATAAACCTCTTGTAATCAATCTTTGTAATTATAATTTTGATGATATAATATAATGCATTGAGTACATGATAAGTTTATGAATTGCATGATATATTGTATCTCATAATATATGTGTTGATTTATGTGTGATTGCTGGAAACATTAAATGTAGTTGATTTGAAAAATTGACTAAGTGTTAGAAGAACTGCGGATGAACAAATCACTCTTCCGTAGATGTTCTCAGTAATACAACTGAAGTGTACATCTGTAGATCTCTTGCGGAAGAACAACAACAGCTGAACGAGTCCAAAGATCAAGTGGAGCTGCTGAAGGAGAGCTTGCTGTTGAAGAACAAGAATTCCTGTGGAAGCACAATCACTGAAGAACAAGCACTGAATACTAGGTGTTGCAACGGAAGACAAATTTCCTGCGGAAGAATAAATTCCTACGGAAGACTGTTTAACACAAATGATTCCACATCATCAAGTAGTCAACAAAAAGTCAACAAGTCAACGTGGCAGATCAATAACATTAATGATAGCAGAAGACATTTAATTCAAGCGAAGATATTCAATCACATCAACAATATTATTTGTGTTTATTTCATTGTAAATCATGAACTCCTTTGCCGATAAATGTGGCAAGGACTCGGATAGCTATAGGAAGTTAGCTTAATTATAGCAACAGGATAGCAAAAGATTAGCAATGTTTTAGGAACAGAATAAGATCTCTATATAACAAGAGATCAAGAACATGTAACAGAGAATGATCAATATATGATCAAGCAACATCAGATCATATAACAATCATAACAATAGAATCACTAGCAGAAGAAGCATTACAATCGATTGATTGTAATTATTGAATGATCGTGGTTTTTTATTATTATATTTTGATTGTTCATTATACTGTTTGATCGATTTCAAGTTCATTAATCAATTAAACAAGAAGTATTGGTAATTCCGCGATCAATACTTGTTAAAATCAAATCTGATAATTCCTATATCGATCCCTGGATTCTCACAAGTGGTATCAGAGCGTGGTGCTCATTGATCCAGATCAATTGATCTATTGGTTTGATTTGTTTAATTGATTTTTGCTAAAACAGAGTTGTTGCTCTTTCAAAATTAATTAACATGAGTAATTCAGTTGTTGGTGCTTATCAACCTCCTAAACTGAAAAACAGATCTAATTTCAAAACTTGGAAAATCAGGTTCAGGAATCATGTTAATTATACAGATTCTGATTTATGGGTTTTGATTACTGAAGGACCTTATATTCCACCTGCGTTAGGAGCGGATTATAAGGATAATAATCAACTTATAAGTCTAAAAAATCTGTCACCTGATGATGCTAAGAAAGTCAAGATTGACATCAAAGCCTATAGTATGCTTACTATGGCTTTACTTGAAGATCTTTTGATCAGGTGTGAATCATACAAAACAGCTCACTCGTTATGGAAAATACTCCACACACTGTGTGAAGGAAGTGATGAGATTAGGAGCATAAAGAAGGATACTCTTCGCTCACAATATGAAACCTTTCATCATATTATAGGTGAGTCAGTTCGTCAGCAATTGCATAGATTTATGCAACTTGTTACAGAGATGTACATCTTTGAACTTAAGTACAACAATGAAGAGCTGAGCAAAAGATGCTTCATGCCTTACCAAAAAGTTGGACACAGACTGTGTCTATGTTCAAGAACACTATTGATTTGAAGGCAATAGGACTAGACACACTGGTGGCGAAGGTTGAAGCTTTGGAGCTAGATGAAAAGACCAGAAACAAGAGTGTCAAATCACCTATAGCACCTTATCAATTCAAAGAGTTAAAGAATGCTGGAAGTGCATTCATCTCTAATGAAGATGAAGATAACTCTTGTGATGAGAGTGAACATGAAAAAGAAACAATCTTTTATGCCGCCAAGTCTTCCAAATCAAGTACTCAAAACAATCAGCACAGAAAGTTCAAAGGAAAAGCTGGTGACTCCAAGAATAAAAAGAACAACAATCAAACAGAACCAATTACTGTGGTTCTGGAATCAGAAGAACAGAAAGCTGCTTTTGCAGCCTTTAGTTCAAGCTTTCAGGCTTATCTGGGAAGCACTTTGACTCCTGCCCACTTCTGTCAACAAGATCTAGAAGAACTTCATCCTGATGAGGTAGAAGAGATGGATCTATAATGGCAAATGGCCATGATCGCCTATAGAGCCAAGATGTACATGAAGAGGAACAAAGGACTGTCTGTAGAAAGAAGATCAACTAAAATTGGTGTTGACAAGTCCAAAGTAAGATGCTTTAAGTGCAATTTATATGGACACTTCTCAAGGGAGTGTAACAGCAATCAACAACAATCAAATGACTCAAGACAGCCTAGTCAAAGAAGTTTTACACAAGCTCAACTAACCAATTCATCCCCACCAACAACAAGCAATACTACAGGTACTAACAATGCTAAAGAATCTGGTTTAATTATTTTGCAGGATGGTACTTGTGATTGGAGCATGTATGAAAAGGAAGTATCGGAGGAAAATCAAGCTTTGATGGCTAACATGGAAAACAAAGTTCCACCAATGGCCATAGAGGTAAGAGAAAGGTTATGTTCTTCCACTTGTATTGATGAAGTTAAAAGATATAGAACACATGCTCAACAGTTAGCTGATAAAGTAAAAGAAACTCTACTTTTAAATGAATCACATGTAAGAGAACAAAAACTTTATAAAGTCAAAATCAATTCTTTACAAAAGGATTTAGATAAAATTTTATCTGAAAATTACAATTTGAAAGCACAAGTTGAGCATTTGACTACGTCTTTAACTAAGTCTATGTCAGATCATGCATCTACTGAAGTGAAACTTCAAAAATTCCAACTGTCATCACAACAGTATGAGAAACTATTAAACTCTCATATTGAGTCAAAGAACAGATCAGGTTTGGGATTTCATGCTGTTGCACCACCAGTAATTGATAATTACAATCCTCTACCTAAGTCCATGACTAACAACCTATCTAATCACTTTGTGTCTAGTACCAAATCTGAGTCAAAAGATAAAAATCATAATGATGTAACTAATGACACTGAATCATATGATTCTGAATCATCAAAATCAAAACTTTCAAAACAAAGTCAATCAAAATTTGATTATGATAACTGTGATGATCTGGATGAGGATAATGATGAGCCTCATAATACCAGTTTGGGTAATGGTAAAACTATTTTAAATGAACATCTAATTCCTAAAGTGTTGGATTAAATCAAGCTCCCTTACCCACCAAAACAAAGAAATCTGCTGAAGACCATTTACATAAGGATTGGTCAACTGAATGAAGGCATTCATGATCTCAACAATCAAAACAAAAGAAAATCAGCAAAAAGAGCTTCGGAAGATAACAAATTCACTTCAGCAGATCACCTACGAAAGCAGTCTCTGAGCTGTAATATCCGAGAAAATTCATAAACAATCATCCGTAGAAGAAATACGGAATAAGAAAGAATCTGCTGAAGCTTCATCTAGCATCAACAAGGTGAAGGAGTTGAAGAAGCAAAAGAAGGCACTGAGTAAGAAAAAGGCAAAGGTAAAGGCTGCTTCTAATAGTGAAGCTGTAGAGAAGTACTGTAAATGGTGTGATATGCACAATCACAGCACAGAAGAGTGCTACTTCAGCAGCTATTGCTCAATATGTAATATGAACAATCACATGACTTTTGATTGTTACTTCAACAAATATTATGCAATATGCAATAAACACAATCACTCAACTCAGGAATGCTTCTTCAAAAAAAAGAACAAAATAAAGATCCTTAAGAAGAAGCTAGCAGAGACCACTGAATCAGACTCATAATCTTCTGAGGATGATGATTCAAAAGTCTCAAAACAAAAGAAGCAGCATCAAAAGCAGAAAGCTTCCAAGATAAGGATAACAGCTGTTGAGATGCAATCAAAGAAAAAGAAGGACAAACAACAATTTCAAAGCAAAACACCTCACAAAAAGGTAGCACTTGAAGAAGATGATGACTTCTTTGATCACTTTGATAAAGGCAATCATGTACCTCAATTTACATCAAAGGATGCAGAAACATTTTCTGGGCAATTCTTAACATCAGGATTAAAGAAGAAGTCACTGAAGGAAGGAATGATTGACCAAGTTAGTATGAATCAAGATAAAATTACCTTAACATCATCACCAAAATCATCATCACCCAAAACAAAACATAATGAATCAATTGATATTAAAATTAATTTAGAAACATCAAGGCTCATTCATGAGAAAGTTACTATATTTAGAAACATCAAGGAAAGGGCTCCTCGGTCTAATTAGTTCATTATGTTTTGCTGGAACATCTAAGGAGGACTGACAACAAGTGGTATGTTGATAGTGGCTGTTCCAGACACATGACAGGAAACTGTTCTCTCCTCCATGACTTCAAACATAAATATGCTTCATATGTAGCATTTGGTGGGGATAAGAAAGGAGGTAAAATCACTGGTGAAGGAATGGTAACCAATGAAGTTCTCAAATTTGAGAAAGTCAATTTTTGTGAAAATTTACAATTTAATTTACTAAGTGTATCTCAAATTTGTGATCAAAACTACACTACTTTCTTTGACAACTCTAATTGTTACATTTTCAAGCCAGGTCACAAAATTCAAGAAGATTGGATCCTTCTCAAAGCACCAATAAAAGGCAGCACTTATGTGTTGGACATGAACAATACAACAATAACAAGTAAAGAAACATGCCTGATTTCCAAATCATCATAAGATGAATCTCAACTATGGCATAGAAGGATGGCTCACTCCAACATGAAAAACATGAATAAACTAGTGAAAAATGACTTAGTCATTGGTGTTCCTAAGAAAGAGTTTTTCTGTTCTAATCACTGTTTATCATGTTCTAAAGGAAAACAACACAAAGTGTCACATAAATCCAAAACAATTAACTCTAACACAACACCACTGAAGTTATTGCACATGGATCATTTTGGTCGAACTAATGTATTAAGCATTGGAAAAAGGCAATACTCTTTGGTGATTGTTGATGATTTCACTAGATTCACTTGGGTATTTTTCTTAAAATCAACTTGATCTAAAAGTCAAAATTTTACGAAGTGATAATGGAACTGAATTTTTTAATTATGTCTTAGACTCATTTTGCAGGCACAAAGGCAGAGCCAGGCAATTTAGTGCTCCAAGAACTCCACAACAGAATGGAGTGGCTGAAAGAAGAAACAGAACTCTAATTGAAGCAGCAACAACAATGTTGGTTGATTCAAAGCTACCAATGACATTTTGGGCTGAAGCAGTGAATACAGCATGCACTGTTCAAAACAGGACATTAATAGCCAAAGAACACAACAAAACACCCTATGAACTTTTGTCTAAAAGAAAACCTTTCATAGGATATCTTAGAGCTTTTGGGTGTCATGTGTCTGTCTTAAACACTAAAGAACAATTAGGAAAGTTTGTTGAAAAGGCATATGATGGTTTCTTTGTTGGGTATTCCTCAACATCTAAGTCATACAGAGTATATGTCTCACATGATAACATTGTGGAAGAAACTTCTAATGTGTCATTTGATGAATCCTTGTTTACACAGTCTATAAAAGGATCATCTTGGTTATTTGATATAGATGCATTAACTAACTCATTTAACACCGGCTATCTCAATGTGACAAGTGTTACGGATACATGTTATCCTTATGTTCCTCCAAACTTGGGTGTACCATTAACTGCTGATCCACCAAGACAAGTTCACACAGATATTCAAAGACATAATGATCCTGGTACTTCAGCTCAAACAAGTAAAGACATGTATGATGTCCTTGAAACTTCTACATCAGCAGAAGTACAATCTACTTCAGAAGTCCCTCCTTCCACAGAGGTTCCATCCACTTTCGTAGATGTTCCCATTTCTGCAGATGATGCACTGAAACTCCCTAAAGTTCCTCACACTTTATAAACCTCCCAACATCAATGCCACATGCAGATACACCAATTACAGACTCTGCAGCTGATCCTTTAATTGCTACAGAAGGTATATCCACATCTGCGGAAACACAAGTCTATGCAGAACATCATTCGGCCGCGCAAGATCACTACACTGGGGAGTTAGATTACTTTGCTTATTCACCATCACAGCTGAATCCTTCTATCACAAACTTGGATTCATCTATCCAAGTTCAAAATGTTCTAATAGTTAGGATTCATAAGGATCATCCAATTCACAACATGATTGGTGAAATAAACAACAAAACTACAAGAAGGCAAGGGGGAGCTGCCAACACTTGTCTGTTCTCCTACTTTCTATCACAAGTAGTTCCTCTTAACATCACTGAAGCCCTAAAAGACAATAGCAGGATTGAAGCAATGCAAGAAGAACTTCAGCAATTCAGGAAGCAGAAAGTCTGGAACCTAGTTGATCTACCTGAAGGCCAATATCCAATTAGCACTAGATGGTTGATCAAAAACAAACTAGATGACAGAGGAATAATTGTCAGAAACAAAGCAAGGCTAATAGCACAAGGATATACACAAGAAGAAGGAATAGACTATGATGAAGTCTTTGCACAGTTTGCAAGGATTGAGGCTATAAGAGTATTTCTAGCCTATGCATCATATAAGAGATTCACAGTTTACCAAAAAGATGTAAGTCTGCATTCTTATATGACAAAATTGATGAAGAGGTGTATGTTTCTCAACCACCAGGCTTTGAAGACCCTCATTACCCTCACAGAGTGTACAAACTTGACAAAGCATTGTATGGTCTTCATCAAGCACCAGGGAAATGGTATGAAACATTGTCGCCATTCCTACTGAAGCATGGCTACAAAAGAGGTACAATTGACCAGACACTCTTCCTCAAACATGAACATCAAGATCTTTTAGTTGTGCAAATATATGTTGATGACATCATATTTGGATCAACCAATAAGAGATTGTGTGAAGATTTTGAAGCTTTGATGCAATCTGAATTTCAAATAAGCTCCATGGGAGAATTAACTTTCTTCCTGGGTCTACAAGTTCATCAATATCAAGATGGCATCTTTATCAATCAAAAGAAATATGTGCTTTAAATCCTGAAGAAATTTAACCTTGTTGAGTCTTCATCATGCAAAACACCAGCATCAACCACAGAGAAAATCTTACCAGATCCAACAGGGAAGTCTATTAACCAAAGACTATATAGATCTATAATAGGATCATTAATGTACTTAACTACCAGTAGACCTCACATAATGTTTGCTATGTGTGTTTGTGCTAGGTATCAAGCCGACCCAAAGGAGTCTCACTTGAATGCAGTAAAAAGAAATTTCAGATATCTCAAAGGGAAACCTGTACTTGGACTGTGGTATCCCAAAGAAGGAGACTTCAAACTGTACTCTTACTCAGACAGTGACTTTGGAGGATGCAATAACAATAGAAAATCAACAACTAGGGATTGTCAATTCATTGGACCAAGACTTGTTTCTTGGCAGTGCAAAAAGTAGACTAATGTTTCAGTATCCACAGCTGAGGTTGAGTACATAGCTGCTTCAGCTGGGTGCTCTTAGGTTCTATGGTTGCAAAACCAATTACTTGACTATGGCTACAATTTTCTTCAAACTCCAATTTACATAGATAACACGGCTGTTATGTTCATCACAACCAATCCAGTACAATATAGTAAACTAAACACATTGAAATCAGATACCATTTTCTGAGGGACTGTTCAGAAAAGGGCCTAATCAAGTTAATCAAAGTGGATACAACAAATCAACTTGCTAATTTGTTCACTAAAGCCTTTGATTCAGTTAGATTTAATTTCTTAATTGAGTCCTTAGGCATGCTCAACTTAGATTAGATCACAACAACAACAGAAATATTTCTCCATTACTTGTAATCTTATAAGAAAGGCACATATTTTTTTAATAACTACATAAGGCAGTTGATATACTATGGATATGATAGTACACTATAACTGGACACTCACTACTGATCTCTAACCAACTACTACCTACTGATCAGATGCGTTTGATATATGAATAGGTTCAGCTTGAGTGGAAACTAAACAATGTCATGCTCAACATAAAGTCAAGGTGACTAAGAGTGGACAAGTCATTATGAGAAGCATTCAAGTAAGTCTAATCCGGATGTGATCATGTTAACACCCACGCACACTTACTATGTTGTAACACCTTATAACCTCTATCTTTGTGCATCATGACCCTCTGTTTTGCTTGAACAAAGACCTGGGTCAATGGTCACCTCTGTTTTGCATAAGTAAAGACCTGGTGACCTAATGTTGATCATCAAAAGTTCTAAAAGGAACTGCTCTAAAGAATCCAATGTGATCAACTATATAATTATTCCAGAGCATGCAAATCATCTCAGCATTAATAAGCTTTCAAAGAAATCTTAAGATCGAGCTTATAATCTACGGAACATAGTTTAAGTGTGATAAAGTGATAACTTGATTCATTTCTGGAGGACTAACTTACACGCAACTTCAATGATGAGTTCATCTTTGCTATCTATAATTCTTACCAAAACATGATAACCAGCATGATAAGTTGAATATACACTCTTGACTGGATTTCTGCGGATCAACATATTCGCAATCAGCATTAGATCAAGTATGCGATAACCTCACATATAATATTCAGGAAATTGTCTAGATTATAGTATGATCCCGTGTATATGATATACTTGCCTGGTAACAAGCATTCACCAAGGTTTGTGATCTAATTTATGATTATAACTTGGACAAATTAACTGCTTTTCATGTTATTCACCTTATAAATTTTTTATTCATACATAAGTTTATGATTAATCATAAATTTAGGGAGAGTAGTCAAAGCATGAAACCGAGTTTAACTAAAATTTTAACATAATGATATAAAGAAAATTGGAACTTGAGCACTAACTTGGCTGCAAGATATCCGAAGTGTTCAACTACTTTTGCACAATTGCCATGAAGCAAAGTCATAAGGTCCAACAGCAAACCAAAAATGGACTAAGTATGTGTTAGTTCATACAGTTAAATTAATTTTTTCCTTCGGAAGATTTTTCATTAAACTTTTACATTCGGAAGAAGAGTTAAATGTTACTTCGGAAGATACTTCAGTACCTTCGGAAGAAATTTACCTTCGGAAGAGATTTTATTAAATTAACTTCGGAAGAAAGTTTTCAAAAAAATCAAGAAAATTAACTTCGGAAGAAGGTGTTTAACAAAACCAACTTCAGAAGAAAAGTTTATCAACATTTAATATCACTTTTGAAAGATGTTTTCAAACAAAATGAAGGATAATTCAGGATATCTATTCTCTGCAGATGTTCTAAAGACAGATTGAAACAGAGGAATCTTGACTTCCGTAGATATTCTACGGAAGATTCAAAATAAATGTCGGCCTTGCATAAATGTCAATTACTTGTATACATTGATTATACTGATAACCTCAGAGGGGTAAAAAGGTAAATGGGTCCGACGTCATTAGGATGAGGTTAGACAGCCTGTAAAAGTATAAAAAAGGCACCTCGACCATTGGCCTTTCTATTCACTTTCAAAACACTTTTCGACCTAGAAATCCTCACATCCAAAACCCCATTCTGCATCTTGTATTGCAAATTCGAGCTTGTCTCACACAACAATACCCACATAACTCAAACAACACAACCACTATGGCTAATCGGTTTGTAAAGGATGATAACATGTGCGCGTTCCTAAATCTAGACGTGGAAGATGAATGTAGAACCATCATCCTCTACTTGAGAAGAACAAGACTCTTCTATGCACTAACTGCAGACCCGCTTATCTTTCAAACACACATGATTGACTTCTGGAACACAGCAATAGTGGAGGAAGAAGTTGAAGCACAAGTCATTTATGCAACTATCAGAACTCAACAATTGCGGATAGACAAACGTGCAGTCCGAAGGGCACTGGAATTCGGAGATGATGAAGAAGGCCACCCTGATGTATTCGATAATGAATACATTTAGAAAATGTTTGGATTAATGGTGAGATCAAGAAGGGCAGGCTGTGCAAACCGTATCGATTCCTATGCCACACTTATCTAAAGTGTATATCCAATTGGAAGTCAGGGTTGGATAGATTTTCTAGGCATATATCTTCTGGAATCATTGGTATCTTTGAAGGGAGAAAGTACAACTACTCCAAGTATATCCTCAACTGCCTGTGTGATCACATACGTATGCAGAAAGACAAAAAAATGTTCATGTTTCCAAGATTCATTAAGCTCATCATCAATGACCAACTACGGAGCATTGAAATAGAGGGTGATATCTTTGTTCAAACACACCTAGGAAGATCTCTACTTAATAAACTAACAAGGCAATATCAGGGAGGAGGTGTAGAGCTATTTGCCCATGTACTAGATGAGACTGAGGAAATACCTCAAGAACTGCTGTTGGTTGAAGAACCTGAAGAGCAAAACTCACCAGCTGAATCCCATGCACACTCCCAACATCAATCACCAGCTGCTAAACCATTTGCATCACATCATCAAGAACCCCAACCACCATCATCACCAATAACTTACTTGATCTCCTCTTCAAATGAACACACATAACGAATCTCCCCTGACCTCTCACAAACAACAGTCAACACTGCGTCAACTAAAGTAGTTGGTGAAGTGGTCATTCAGTTCACACCCACACACTCTGTAACATCCAGGGAATCTAATACCATTGAGCCAATCTCTCCTGAACCCATCCTATCACCCACGGAGCCAATTGTGTCACCCACACTCATTGAACCAGTCTCACAGTCAGTAAGTCCTGCTCATACTAAGATACTCAATCTAGAAGAGACTGAGGAAATTCTAGAAGGCACTACTGAGGAGATTTATATAGAGACTGAGGGAGAAAAGGGGGAGGAAGTGGTACAAGAGAAAGATGAGTTTGTTGAGATTGTACCCTAGAATGAAGATGGCTTGAAGGATGAGGAAATTAATGTCAGTAAGAGCTACTTGGTAGCAAAATACAACAATTTGATCATTAAAAGCAATAGGAAGTTAGAAAAGTTGAGGAAAATAAAGAAATAGCTGATAAAGAAAGACAGACTGATAGTTGAAAAAGATGCTACAATCACTAGTTTGGAAGGAAGGTTGAAAAGGCTGAGAGAAGATGCGGAGATAGATAATTAAGTGATAGATGCTTTGAATGACTTAGTTGATGAACAATCAGATCAGTTGAAAGCCAAAGATCATGAGATTGAGAGGTTAAAGAAAAAGTTATCTGAAGCTGAATTGATCAAAAGTGAGTCAACCATGATCACTTACAACAGAAAAAGGAAATACCTGGGGAAAACAACTGATGTTGTTGGTGAATCACCAAAAAGAATAAAACTAGATTCACCAGAGCATTTAGCCCCAGTGGAACAAAGTAAAGAAGACAGTGATGTGGAGTGGGAAGAACTGACAAAAGAAGAGCCTGCTGAAGTGGCTAAAGAAGTTGAAGATGATGAATTGTTAACAACAAAAGACATTCTAGAAGAAAGATTTCACTCTTCCATGTTCATGGACCTAATTAATAATGGCTTTCCCTAAGACATGGTAGAGAAGATGAACATGTTTGAGTTGATTCAAACACTTAAAGAGTTTGATGTTGTCAGAATGATGCCCCCTGTATGCAACTATGAAACCTTCTCCAAGTTCAAGGCAATGGAGAAGATCAGAAAGGAGTTGGGACATTGTGACACAGCCAAACTGACAAGATACAACATGATCTGCTGGTTACAAAGTCATAATTATGAGCAGCATGAACTCAAGGGAAGAACAGTTGGTGAGCTCAGAAGAATGATGAAATATGTGATGAATACTAAGCTTAACACAGGAGTGAAGTTCAGGACTGGGGCTCCCAATCCTTCTCATCAACATCAATCTGATCAAACTCCTGCTGAGTCAACTATAGTTGAAGTCAAATACATGCATAGAGGAACTAAACAAATGATATAAGAGCCAAGGGATGTGATTCCATACAAGATCTGGCCTCTGGGCACTGCTTTTAGAGAGATCATTGAACAGAAGACTACTTTAATTCGACTTTTTGATCTGATGACAACTCCAAGTGCAGCAGAAGAAAACAAGATAATAGCATGGAAATTTGACTAGACTGGGATTGTGCTATGATTAAGAGAGCATCTGGTATGGTCCAATACTTTCCCTTGGTGGAAATCATTCTCACACTACCAGTTGCTGATCTAACCGCTCTGCAAAGAACTCATATCACTAACTACCCAATCAGTCCAAGAGATAGAGACTTCTCTAGACTTGTGGCCAAGCTGAGTCACAATTTTAAAGGGGATGTGCTCAAAGAAGCAAAAAGAGTTGCACAGAAGAAGAAGTCGAAGAAGGTCTCATTCCAGTTCTCAACTTGTTGATGCTAAATTTAAACAAAGAACTGGATATGATGACATGGCCAATGCTGCTAAAAAAGTGATTGAGGGAAATCAGTTCTCTTTCCCTATCACTGAATGGGGTTATGTTGAAAAGACTAAAGAGTTGGTGCTGCAGAGGAATGATCTCTAGAAGAAAGCCTTAAGCATAAGGCTAATTGACCCTGTGGAGATCAAACTCCTACACCCAAGCTACATATCATACTTACATGACAAATTCTTCCAAAGTTAATTGACCAAACTGCTCAGAATGACTTGTGCCTATATGTTCACTAAATTCAAGTCATTGACAAGTTGCATGCTAAGGCACACATGAGAAGAAAGTTTTAGGCTGGACAGCTGATTGGAACAGAGATAAAGCTCATAACAGAATTAAGAATTTCAAAACAGGATGAATTGGAGGTGGTGTCTAACAATAGTGTTGTTACAACACTCACCACTGAAGAGGATATCATGGGCTTGAAATACAAGACTTTGAAGAGAATGAGTAGACGGCAGATCAAGTATAAATATGAAGATCAAAAGAATGTCGTGAACTACTTCATTACCAAGATTTTGGCAAGAGTGCAAGAACTGAAAGACCTAAACCCATGATTACTAGAGTCTAAACCTAAGGGGGAGTATTGTTAGGTCTAGATGTCTTGTATAGGTTTAGATGATAGATCAAACTCTTGTAATCACTCTTTATAATTATAGTTTTGATGATATAATATAATGCATTGAGTACATGATGAGTTTATGAATTGCATGATATATTGTATCTCATAATATATGTGTTGATTTATGTGTGATTGCAGGAAACATTAAATGTAGTCAATTTGAAAAATTGACTAAGCGTTAGAACAACTGCGGATAAACAAATCACTCTTCCGTAGATGTTCTCAGTAATACAACTGAAGTCTACATTCGTAGATCTCCTGCGGAAGAACAACAACAGCTGAACAAGTCTAAAGACTAAGTGGAGCTGCTGAAGGAGAGCTTGCTGCTGAAGAACAAGAACTCCTGTGGAAGCACAATCACTGAAGAACAAGCACTAAAGACTAAGTGTTGCTACGTAAGACAAATTTCCTACGAAAGAATAAATTCCTACGGAAGACTGTTTAATACGAATGATTCCGCATCATCAAGTAGTCAACAGAAAGTCAACAAGTCAACGGGCAGATCAACAACATTAATGATAGCAGAAGACATTTAATTCAACTGAAGGTATTACATCACATCAACAATATTATGTGTTTATTTCATTCTAAATCACGAACTCCTATGCCGATAAATGTGGCAAGGATTCGGATAGCTATAGGAAGTTAGCTTAATTATAGCAACATGATAGCGAAAGATTAGCAACGTTTTAGGAACAGAATAAGATCTCTATATAACAAGAGATCAAGAACATGTAACAGAGAATGATTAACATATGATCAAGCAACATCAGATCATATAACAATCATAACAATAGAATCAATAGCAGAAGAAGCATTACAATCGATTGATTGTAATTATTGAACGATCGTGTTTTGTTTATTATTATATTTTGATTGTTTATTATACTGTTTGATCGATTTCAAGTTCATTAATCAATTCAACAACAAGTATTGGTAATTCCGCGATCAATACTTGTTAAAATCAAATCTGATAATTCCTATATCGGTCCCTGGATTCTCACATTGTGTGTGCATACTTATTAGAAAAATGAAAAAACAAATACAAAAATAGAAAATTGCAAAATCAAAATAAAAAAAAATTAAAACAAAAACACAAAAATAGAGTTTTTCTTGTTAGTTTATTATTTAGGACTGGATCTGTCTTTGCAATTTGTGAGAAATGATAGATACATTAGTTCTGATCATTTGCATAATTCACTCGTTACTGACGTGATCAGATACGATGTGCAGGTAAGCTCATGCAATTATACTGAAAAATTAAATTCTTGTGATTAAACTAAATCAATCATGCATTCATGTTTGTCCATTTTAATACTAATGAGTGGTGTTGACTTCTCAAATTGATTGTTTGTTAAGTCATAATCTCACACCTGGTGGCGATATGAATAACCATTGAGCTCTAATTAATTTAAAGCATCTAATCACTTCTCTATTATGAGTCATCATAGACCTGAGGTGACGAGATATCCTTTGTTGTAAGTAATTACAGACCTGGATATTCTTACTTGATGCAAAAAGATGCCAATATGCATAATATCAATATGAGATCTGGTTATAAGTATATGTTAGGTTAACAAGTTGAGAAAGGTGATTTCTTGCAGATCTTTATGAGAGTTGAACTCTCTAAGTCTAAGTGTGACTTACATAATGTCATATCTAATCGTACCTTAATCGATCAAAGAATTGAAAAAGTAAGTGTGTTGAGTATCGTGCCAAGAGCACTCATTTTCTATCCTTAGATCTCGTGTATCCTTTACTGTAGAAATGCTGACCTGGAACACACTTGATCAGGATTTAATCACTGTCTACAACTATCCATCATTTTTTCTTTTAATGTGTTGATCTAAAGTGATTTGATCTCACTGCAGGAATGTGATTCAATTGTATATAGTAGATTTTTTATTCTGCTTTAGTTTTGATTTTTGCATGATTTTCTGTGTGCATGCATGTTAATAATGATTACTTGCTCTTCTTGCAATGAAAAAGAAACCTCTGAGTTTATAAAACTTAAAAGTTTAGGGGGAGTAAAAATGAAAAAGAGAAAATAATTGATTTCCAAAAATGTGAAAAATTAAAAATAAATAGTGTTTTGGATAAAAAGGATAAAGCTGAAATTACTAGTATGTGTGTGTTTGATATGATGTAAAAATGAACCTGAAAAAGAATTCAAATTCAGCGAAAAAGCTTCTTGTAAACAACAATGAGATCATTTGTATTTGTAAAAATTAAATAGAGACTAAAATGACGGGAAATTAATTTTTAAAAATTTGAAATAAAAATAATGGTCAAAAACAAAAAATAAAAATTTTGAATGCCAAAAATATTAAAATTGAAGGAAATTATTGAAAATTTGAGTGATAGTCAAACAATTTTGACTAAGTGTTGAAAATTGAGTGTGAATAGTGTTAATGTGTTTGTATAGTGTTCAGATGAATGATGAGAAAAGTTCAAGTGTCAAGACTCATGGAAGGATCCCATGCGCCTAAACAGTTCTCACAAGTCCAAATAAGGAGTATGGTGATTTATTAGAAATTTGTACAAGTGTTGGGCGTTTCAGACAAGCTCATACGCCTAAACAGTTATCATGTGTCTGAAATTTTGGTTAAGTGTTGGGCATATCATCTTATGCTCATGCGCCTGAACAGTACCAGGCTTCCAAGGGGTCAGACGTTTGAAGTGAAAAATTACAAGTGTTGGGCGTTTCATCTAGTCACATACGCCTGAACAGTGCCCATGCGTCTAAATCTTATGCACACAAACAGTGCTCATGCGCCTGAAAAACTTAGTGAAATTTAGTCTCATGCGACTGAATAGTGCTAATGCGCCTGACCTCATGCGCATAAACAGTGCTCATGCGCCTAAATTTTCACTTGTATATATATTCAACACTTGTGAGTTATTCATTCATTCACTCAATATCCCCTGAAAACACTCTCAACTCTCATTCACCCGATTCATTCAGTTCATCATTTCTGATTGTTTGGTGTTAATACTTATGATTCATAGGTAGATACACTAAATCTAAACTTCATTTCGAGATCATATTCATCAGATTTCAAGTTTTCATTTCAAATTTAACTGGGCGTTTTAGATCTGTGTAGGCGTATGAACCCTAGTCGAATGAAAAATTAAAATTTGTGAATATAATACGAACAATCAACTGAAATTGGACATTGAATGATGATATACACATGTTTTTGAACATATTGGTGTTATTAAATCAGTATTTCATCAAATTGTGTTCTTGATGATTTTGAGTTCATCAGTCGGGTTTTGAATATGAACAGTTAAATTCATGAAATTGTTAATAAAATGTCAAATTAATCACAATATTTCATTAATTAATCTGATTTTGAAAAAAATTTCAATGATTTGGTGTGTTTAAATCATTCAAATATTAACTTGAATGCAATCTGCTCTTGACAGAATATGTTGAACACTTAGAAATTTTTTTAAAGTTAAGTTTGAAAGTTTAAAAAAATGTTAATTCAATTGAAATCTAATCAAAGTTCAAGAAACTTAATGCATTACTTGATTATTATGAATTGTGTAAATCAAACTTGTAACCAATATACTCTTGTTCATGTAATGAGATATACATAAACACTTAGAAAATTTTTAAGTGTTTTGGTTCAAAATTGATAAATCATAATTTGTTTTTATGTTTTGCAAATTCAAATGTGACAAAATTTCTTTGTTTTATGCATACAGATGGCTGAGCTTAAGTTTGAAGCAAAGCATAATGTAGCTTCTTTTCTTAACGAAGATGTTCGAGATGCCATTGGTTATGAAGAAATGATTAGATTTCTGTTAAGGACGAAGTATGTGTATGCTATGCATTACCAACCAGTCATCTATGCTAGACTGATTAAGAAGTTTTGGAACACTGCTAATGTGGAGATAGATGAGGAAGGTAGAAAAGTTGTTCAAGGTTTTATTAGTAATGAAAGGATGGTAGAAGTATCTGAACAAGCCATTTGAGAAGTTCTAAGGCTGGGAATAAATGACCCACAATATTTGGCTGAATTAACTTTTGATGAGTGCAGAGAAACTTTTATTGCCATGGGTCATCCGGATAACTTTCCGAGGAAACAATTTTTCCGAGCAAGAGTGTATAATCACTGGAAATTATTATGTTATATATTCCAACACGGTATGTCCAAACGAAGTGCGGGTTAGAACTCTTTTCCTGTTGATATAGCATCTTCATTTGTTGCCATTGCATCAAACAGAAGATTCAACATGGCTCGTTGGATTATGAATGGATTTGTCTTTAACTTGGAGAAAGGAATCATAAATAAGTATCTGATGTATCCCAGATTCCTGCAGATGATCATAAATGAAGCCAATCCTGATTATCATGCTTATGTAGTTAGTGGTGAAAGATTGATTCTTAGGCATATGACAGAAACTTCATACAAACGACTAGCAATGAATACTGGTGCTCCTAATGTACCAATGTTTGACTATATGAGGGGTGTAGCTCAAGATAAGGTAAACATAAATGAAGATCATTTTCATTTACTTGAGGATGAACCTGTTGATCCAAATGACCTGATTGAAGTAGATCCTCAAGAGTTATTGGATGAAGATGAAGATGAAGATGATGATAATGATAAGAATGTTGATGATGATAGTTCTAGTTCCATATCTGATGATGAAGATGATGGCAATGATGGTGGAAATGAGGTTAATGAAATCATTAATGAAGTAATTGAAGAAGTTATGGAAGAAGTGGATCATGTAGATAAACAACAAGAAGAGATTCAAAATGTTGATGATTCTAATGATGACATTAATCAGCATTTAGATTTTGATGTTCAAAACACAGAGGTTATTGAACCTGTTGTGCATGTGGATGAAGAACAAGAAAAAGATGATCAAATTTTGATAGAGTCCTTGAAAAAAGAAAACTCAAACAAGGATAAGATCATTGAGAATCTAAAAGATGAAATGAGAAGTTAAAAGAAGAACTGTTAAAGAAAGATGTTATGATTGCTAACTTCGAAAGAGAAAAAGAAGAGAATAAACAGAATTTTGAAGTAATGATGATAGATTATGATCTAATGGAAGAAAGGTTCAAAGAGTTAAAAGAAAGTCATGAAGCATTGAAAGAAGAATTTGAAAAGATGAAGGAAAGCTTGAAATCTCCATCTTCTGATGTTATGATTGTATCTGAAATCACTCCTATTGATGTTGAAAAGATAGCTGAAGTAGATAAAGGGAAGAGAAAGATTGATGAAGTTGATGTATCAGCTCGTGCTGAATCTTCATCGAAAGCACTAAAGATTGCATCTGAAGCTGAAATGCAAGAAAGTCAAGAGTTTGAAGCACAAGAGAAGATTGAAGCTCTTGATGATTTAGATTTAGAATTTGAAGATGCATGGTATAATGAAGTGTTAGAAGATAAAGATATAGTAGAAGTCAATTATTCTCCTGTTGAGGATATAACATATGATATTCCTGTTGATGTTGAGGACAAGTATAACTACTTGGTTAACATGAAATATAACAGAGTTTTTCTGGATGGGTTGACTGTATCCCAAATCAATGAAGAATATGCAAAGTGCATAACTGCTGAATCCATTACACCAGTGGAGCCGAATGAGATTGTTGTAGAACATGGTGAATGGAACCCGATCAGTGAAAGTATAAATGTTGAAGAACTTTCTTCTTCAGAATTACATCACCCAAATCCAGAAAATATGAATGTTATTGCGATGAGATTATGGTTGCAATCGAGGAATTATCCAAGGAAAAAGCTGAACAGACTTCAAGCAGAATCACTAAGAAATTTAGTGAAAAGTTTTCAAGAAACTAAAAAGCAGACAAATAGAATGATAGTGCTTGACATGTATAATCCACAATACCTTGAGATTACTAAAAGAACAAGGATTTGAAGCCTCAAGAGATTAAAAATATGGAATTGATAAGGAGTGGTCACGAAAGAAGAAACGAATTAATGAAGATGTATCCTGAAAATGAAAAGCAAGCTTATCAGGTGTCAGTTGAACAAAAACAACTTTGGAATAAAGCTCGAACTGCAGGTGATTTGGTTCGAAACATTTTACAAAAAGGACAATCGATTTCTGAATTGCTTAACGCAATGATTGTTCCTGATACAACTAAAGAAGTAAACATAGTCGCTTGGAAGTATGATGAAATGTTTGATGCATTTTTTATTAAACGAGTAAATGCTATATGTGATGTCTATCACTTTTACTCGAGCATCATTGAACTTCCAGTCCAAGACTTGAAAGAATTGAACAGATCGCCTTTGATTAACCCAACCAAAGCAAGTCGTGGTGAAAATTTTGTACAGCTGCTAAATCGAGGCATATCTAGAATGAGTTCATTTTTGAAGACTCGATGTGATCAAGAAGACAAAGAATATTTCAATTCATTGAAGCACAGAAGAAAAGATGCTGATACAGCTGAAGAACAAAAGAAATTTTTGGAAGCATTCAGTGATAAATACTTTAAGAAAGTAACTAATCCAGGACTTAAAGTGATTGATGGAACTTAAACTACAAAATCAATTTTAAGATGGTTTTATAATGTTGATACTTTTGAGTTAAAACTTGTCCGAATTCTCGGCGATTGGGATAAAGACATGATCTCACTTTTTGGAGTGTTTGAGCTTAAATTGCTACATCCATGTTACATATAATTTTTGTCTATACAAAAGTTTGAACGTGTTTCTTTGGAAGTTGCTGAAAACGATAAGAAGTACTTTATGACAATTATCAAAGTAATGAATGCTGCAATGGAAAGGATTGCATTACGCAAAGCATTAGCGTATGCAAACATTGTTAAGAAAGATATAAAGACGATCGAGTTCATGAGAATTTCCAGTAAAGGTGTGTTAGAGGTTCATTCTCAAGAGTATCCTAAACCATTAGAATTCTACGCGAACATTGACATTGCAGGTTTATCCAAGGAGACGCTGGAGAAGATGAACCAGATGGAAATCAAGACTAATGCTTCAAAGCCTGAGCAAGGTATTCTTGTAGGAAAATTCAAGTCCGCGATCGCAAAAGCGTTAAAGGAACTCGAGCTTTACAAAGAGAAACTGATGTTTAAGGTTAAAGAAGAGCCAGAAGTTTATTTTGAAGATTTAAGATTGAAGAATTGAAAATTGAATATTGAAGATTGAAGATTGAAGATTCAAGATCATGAAGACTAAAGATTTTGAAGACAGAAGACAAATGTAATCTTAGGGGGAGTATTGTAGACTCTTAAAAGATTAACATTTTGTCTTTGTATGTTTTTTGTCATAGTATATGGACTTATTTGTAAATATATGTTCCTTTGTTTTGTTGATAGTATAAATAGGATACTTTATGTAGTGTAAAAAAATGAGAACAAATAGAGAATAGAAGATAGGTCTAAAAAACAGTTAGAAAATCAGTTGAACGAACTGAATCCTTACACTTTGTATCCTATGCATTTGCTATTAATGAAGTCTATGAATTTTTTGATGTATTTGCATGTGTTGATTACTTTGTGTTTGATTTGATCATTGTATTATCACATAATCACAGATTCGATCCTTTTAAACCGATCAAGTTTTGTTAAGTTGATTTTCTACCTCATTCTTGAAGATTTTGAACATTTCAAAAGCTTCATCTTTGTGTCTCAACAAGTACACATAACCATAGCGACTATAATCGTCGATAAAGGTAATGAAGTATCTTTCACCATTCCTTGTCATTGCTTTAAAAGCACCACATACATCCGAATGTATAATTCCTAATAAATCTTTTGCCCTTTGGTTAGTACCACTAAAGGGTTCCTTGGTCATCTTTCCTTGTAAACAAGATTCATATTTATCAAAGGAAATCTCTTCATTTGCTTCCAAAAGACCATTCTTTTGAAGTGTTTGAATGCGATTCTTGTTTATGACCAAGACGACAATACCAAAGATATAATTCACTTAAACCCATTTTAAGTTTCTTGGTGCTCGACTGGTATAACGAGTTATTAAAGGATGAGTCATCATGAACCAATTCATAAATGCCATTAAAAGGCATAGCTTTAAAATAAAGTATATCATCCATAAAAACACAAATACCATCATTACAAACTTTAATACATAACCAAATTGTTTTAGAAGGGAAACAGAAATTATGTTCCTAGTCATACTAGAAGCATACAAAACATTCTTCAAAATGACTTCCAAACCACTTGGAAGCCTTAAGATATAGTCTCCTTGGGCTTTGACATCAACCTTTGCTCCGTTTCCCATATAGAGACTAGTATCCCCTTCTTAAAATGCTTATTTCTTTTGAACCCCTGCAAGAAATTGCAAATATGAGTTCCACATCCGGTATCTAATACCCATGTGTTTGAAGAAATAACATTAAGTTCAATATGGATCATGAAAGTTGTACCTGAGGTCTGACCAGCATCCCTCTTGTTTCTCAACTCCTTGAGATAGATTGGACAATTCCTCTTTCAATATCCTATCTCACCACACTCAAAGCATGGATCGTTCCCTGTAACCTTTGGCTTCTTAAGCCTCGGTTTTGGTGGTCTCGCTTTAGTCTTTCCCTTACCCTTTCCTTTGATGTACCCCTTGCCTTTGGCAATATTTGCCTTGGGTTCGGGGTGATGCCTCTTCTTGTTGCCACCCTCATTGATCGTGAGAACCGGTAAAACCCTTTTACCCATCCCTGCCTCGGCTGTTTTAAGCATTGCATGAACTTCCCCAATGCTTTTGTCCCATCCATTCATGTTATAATTCATGATAAAAGTCTCAAACTTCTTGGTTAGACCATTGAGGATCAAATCCGTGGCCAACTCTTTTGAGACGGGACAATTTAGCTTTTCGAGGCGATCAATGTGGCTTTTCATCTTCATCAAATAAGATGATACAGATTGGGTTTCTTCCATTCGACATGCATGAAGCGCTCGAACCGTTTCGAACCGCTCCACCCTCGCTTTTTGAAGGAACATTTTCTTCAGCTGGGTAATCATGTCGTATGCCCTGTGATGTTCAAAATCCTTTTGATGCTCGGGAATCATGGTTCCCAACATGAGGCAAGAAACCTGCACAGAATCCTCAGTGTTCTTAACCCAATCCTTGTAGGCATCAATATCATCAATGTTGGGTTAATCGGGATTATGATCGTCCAACAGATATGATTTCTTTTCTTGCTTGAGAATGATTCTCAAGTTTCGAATCCAATCCATGAAATTATTGTGATTTAGACGATCCTTTTCTAGGATAGTCCTCAATGATAGGTTATGGATGGTCGGGGAGGTAGCGTTGTTATTATTTGCGGCTATTACTACAATATAAATGTAAGGCCCCGTTCCCGGGACGCTTACAGCTGGACCGTCATCGCATAATTTATTTAAAACAGACATTACTTTTGCAACGGAATTTAAAAACTTTCATTAATAATTAAAAACATATCAGATTACAACATCATATCAAAATGTTGATGCCAGTCTCAAAACGTTCCCAGTAGCGTATGCATCCATGCCTGCAACTCCTCAGCATCAACAAAATACCTGCCAACTATCATGCATACAAAAAGTCAGCGACACTGAGTGAGTTCTAGTTTTATCTTCGATTGTACGTGATCACACATCATACATACACATTGGTAATATTTATTATTATCTTCATCATCGTTCATTTCGTACGTTTCAAACTTTTATCATTATCTTTCACTTCTATCTGGATCCTGTCTCATGCAATACCCCCAACTCATGTTCGAAGACCGATACTGTGCCAGGGCCTGTAAACAAACCCCCAACTCATGTCCAAAGACCGACACAGTACCGGGGTACGCGACAAGGACCCCGTCTCTGTTTGCAACACCCCCGACTCATGTCCGAAGACTGGTACTGTGCCGGGGTCTGTAAACATACCCCCGACTCATGTCCGAAGACCGACAGTACCGGGCGAGCATCACGACATCCTTCGGGTCAATCTCATGGATAATACTTTACGTTCATTCATACATCATACCACGTAAAGTCATAACATCATACATACCGTATAATATAACATAATACATACGTTTTGAAAACCGTTTAACGAAGAAAGATAACACATCACACACGCACACAAAACCACATCACAACATCATACATACATCAAGCATAAGCCAACATATCACCAAGGAACCTATCTCAAACAACCACCTCTTAAAGCCCTTAGAAAACCCTAAGTCTAAAACGAGGCACATTAAAACATTCTAGGCGCATCAACAATAAAATTCTAAGTATAAAAAGTTTGGGCGCATGACCAATACTTACGCGCATCAACACTTATTCTGGGCGCATGAACCACTGTTCAGGCACATGTCCACTATTTGGGCGCTTGACCTTGGGCGCATGAGGTCACTTGGGTGCATGAGCAACACTTAGTCATCTAAGCAACATTGTTGGCACATGAGGGTACTGTTTGGGCGCATGTCCCCTGTTTGGGCGCATGACCCTGGGCGCATCAGGACACTTAGCCACATATCAGTTAGGCGCATGGGAACATTCTGAACATATTTCTAACTACCCAAAACACCCGATAATCATTCTAACACTACCCAAACATAGATCTAACATTCTAAGGCCCTTAAAACATGCTAACAACAATTCTAACCTCTATAACATCATCAAAGCTAAAACCACAGAACACCATTCGAACAACAACAAGCATAAACATTCGGTTCCTTTTTAAAAAAGTTTGCTTAGTATGCATAACAGCCCCAAAACTTTAAAAATCAATAAAAGAGGGGTTCTAGAAACTCACCTTGAACAGCCTTGAGCACTACACTTCGGATCTGAAGCTCCCCAATGGTTTCAACACTAAAACTCTGAAAACAAGCACCAAACACCAAGAACTTTGGGTTAGAACTCAAAACCCAGCTGAAACCGAGCTCATATACAAGAAAAAACTCACCTTTGAAGCCTCTTCTTGCTCTTTCTCTCTCTAAAACCAAAAGCTTCTTCTTCATCTTCCTTTTTCAGCTGAGAAGCAGGTTGAAGAACCCAATATGGGCGGCCATACCCATTTATATAATAAAATATTAAAGTTTTGTCCTTTTTACACTTTGGCCCCCCCACTTTGAGCTTGTTTTTGTTTCTTTCTATTTACTTTCCATTCATCTTCTTTTAAATGAAAATTCAGGGTGTTACAAGTCCACCCCCTGTCGCTTCTCGAATAGCTGAGGGTAAAGCTATCTCATATCCATCTTGATTTTACATGCAGGCTTAGTTCCCTTCTGGGCTCCACTGTACTCGCACAAGTGGAAACATCTTTCGACTTAGCCCTTCTTTCCCTTCTATCAGAAAAGACAACTAGTTGCTCCACGTAGTTGAATCTTTCATCAATCTCAGTATCCTCTAGCGGCATGATCACATCCTCATCGATTGAGCACTTTCTTAGACTAGATACATGGAATATCGGATGACTCCACTTAACACGTTGGGTAGCCCCAGTCGACATGCCACTTCTCTTACCTGAGCAGCAGTTCAGATTGGTCCTTTATATATCGGTATTAACTTTACTCACTTTCTAAAACGTGTGACCTCCTTTTCCAAAATGAGGCCTTCATCATTATTTCATCACCGTAGATCGGCACTGAACTCTTTTCGGGCGCGGTTGTTCAAACCACCTTCCTGCAACACTCGGTGTTTGCCTCATAGGCTGCTAGCCAATTCACCTGAAGGTGTACGTCTATCCACCTACGTCTGCCCTGAACAGTTTAGCAGGAAATACGAACTCTCTCAATTCTATCGCGCAATCTTCTAGGGCATCCGATAACCTAGTGGACTTACCAATAGCAATTTCTACATCGAAAGCTTATCGATCTTCCTACTCCTAACATGCAACTTATTACAGAAGGCAGCAGGAATGAAACCACTACTAGCACCACAATCTTAACACAGAAGCACAAATTTAATTTACTAGAAACGTACCTGACGTCGTGACGGAGTCCGCTCTAGCCTCCTCTCGGTCATAGCGAATGCTTTTACCTTCATCCTCTGCCATCCTTCCTTACAGTCTCTGCTCATATGTCCAGGCTCGCCACAGTCGTAACATCTAGCCATTTGACAATCCCTCGCCGTGTGGCCCTCTCTTCCACACTAGAAGCAGACGCTCGATCCCAATCTGCACTCCCCCGCGTGGCCTCTACCACACTTCTTGCATACCTCTTCCCTCTCAATCATCCTCTTCCGATTATCGAACCTCATCGTCTTACCTCTAGCCACAAATTCACTCTCATCATCCTGTCTTCCACTCCCATTCCTATCATAGGTCAGCTCCTCCTCCTCATCCATTATCGTCACCACCTCTCGCACGTCATACAGCCTCCCCGCCAAATCAACCACCGACCTAAACGTGCTTGGCCGGGCACTGACCGGGTGTCTGTGGATATCTGCCGGCAGACCTTGAATATACCTTTTGATCTTCCGTGACACAGGCGTCACCTGATCTGGCACCATCCTTACCATCTCGTTGAACTTTGTGGTGTACTGTTGGTGTGTCATCGTTCCCGCCTCTAGCTGCAGAAACTCCCTCTCAACTTTGTCGAGCTCCCTGTGAGGGCAAAACTCCTCGACCACCAACCTTTTCAGATCCTTCCACCTCATCCTCCCGATTGCACTGGTGCCCTCAGCCTGGACAATGTTGTCCCACCAGCACAAGGCTGAATCCACAGATGAATGGGTAACAAACTTCACCTTCTGATCTTCACGGCACTCGCTAATCTCAAGTACCGCTTCCATCTCTCTCACCCAACTTTGTGTAGCAGCAGCACTCCCATTTCCATCAAACATTGGAGGCCTACACCTTTGGAATGCTCCATAGCCGCATCCCTTTGCAATCTCCTCCACAGCTTCCTCCTCCTCATCATCACCACTGGAGACAACCATGTCAGCATCGGGTTGCTCCATATCCCCAGAACCTCCAGCTTTACCTCCTTGCCGTGCGGTTCTCCTCCTCTCCTTCTTCTCGTAACTTCGGTCACTACAGATGGAAGAATCGTCTGCATGACCTGATGAACCTCCTCAACCACCGCCTCCTTCACTGAGGCTCTCAGATTGGCGCTCTCATCAACGCCCTTGTGCTGATGAACCTCGGGATCTACAGGGGTCGTTTCAGCAGCCCTAACCCCTGTCCTTGTGGCACGTGTTCCAGCACCACATCCACCACGCACTCCACCTCGGGAAGGCTTCGAAGACCTACCACCAGCCATCTAAAAACACTACAAGATTCAAACACCAACATGGTCAATCAAGATAATAGCTCGGATTATGTCGAATATAGTAAGTCCCTAATCACAGTGGCCAGTTGTGATTAGCCACTTACTTTACTCTTCATTCTCCAAGCATTTCCTATCCTGACTACATCAGTATCTAAATCTACACAAAAGCACATAAGCCAAATAACATGCGCACATAATACCGTTTAACATTAACTTACATAAAACCTTTTACGTAAAACTTTTACCTGCAGGTATGTAGCTACTAGGACTGGCATCCCTTCCCTTTTGTCCCATTCTCAGTTTAAGATTAGGTTTTTGAAAATATTTACCCAATTCTCTTAAACTTTAGCTCTGATACCAACTTGTAAGGCCCCGTTCACGGGACGCTTACAGCTGGACCGTCATCGCATAATTTATTTAAAACAGATATTACTTTTCCAGCGAAATTTATAAACTTTCATTAATAATTTAAAACATATCATATTACAACATCATATCAAAATGTGGATGCCAGTCTGAAAACGTTCTCAGTAGCGTCTGCATCCATGCCTGTAACTCCTCAGCATCAACAAAATACCTACCAACTATCATGCATACAAAAAGTCAGTGACGCTGAGTGAGTTCTAGTTTTATAAATAAAATACTTTACTTTCGTTAAAACATAACCTTCGTAATCGTACACGATCACACATCATACGTACACATTGGTAATATTTATTATTTTCTTCATCATCGTTCATTTCGTACGTTTCGAACTTTTATCTTTATCTTTCACTTCTATCCGGATGCTGTCTCATGCAATACCTCCGACTCATGTCCCAAGACCGATACTGTACCGGGGCCTGTAAACAAACCCCCGACTCATGTCCGAAGACTGACACAGTACCGGGGTACGCGACAAGGACCCCGTCTCTGTTTGCAACACCCCCGACTCATGTCTGAAGACTGGTACTGTGCCGGGGTCTGTAAACAAACCCCCGACTCATGTCCGAAGACCGACACAGTACCAGGGCGAGCATCACGACATCCTTCGGGTCAATCTCATGGATTAAACCTCTTACGAGTCTGTTGCGACAACATGGTTGCTCACCTCATTCATTGCTTGCAGGACTTTCATTCATTCATTACTTTCCATTTTTCATTATCGTTATCTTTCACTCGTTTCATAATACTTTACGTTCATTCATACATCATACCACGTAAAGTCATAACATCATACATACCGTATAATATAACATAATACATACGTTTTGAAAACCGTTTAATGAAGAAAGATAACACATCACACACACACACAAAACCACATCACAACATCATACATACATCAAGCATAAGCCAACATATCACCAAGGAACCTATCTCAAACAACAACCTCTTAAAGCCCTTAGAAAACCCTAAGTCTAAAACGAGGCACATTAAAACATTCTAGGCGCATCAGCAATAAAATTCTAAGTATAAAACAGTCTGGGCGCATGGGTACTATTTGGGCGCATGACCAATACTTAGGCGCCTCAACACTTATTCTGGGCGCATGAACTACTGTTCAAGTGCATGTCCACTATTTAGGTGCATGACCTTGGGCGCATGAGGTCACTTGGGCGCATGAGCAACACTTAGTCATCTAAGCAACATTTTTGGGGCATGTCCCCTATTTGGGCGCATGACCCTGGGCGCATCAGGACACTTAGCCACATATCAGTTAGGCGCATGGGAACATTCTAAACATATTTCTAACTACCCAAAACACCCGATAATCATTCTAACACTACCCAAACACAGATCTAACATTCTAAGGCCCTTAAAACATGCTAACAACAATTCTAACCTCTATAACATCATCAAAGCTAAAACCACAGAACACCATTTGAACAACAACATGCATAAACATTTGGGTCCTTTTTAAAAATGTTTGCTTAGTATGAATAACAACCCCAAACTTTAAAAATCAGTAAAAGAGGGGTTCTAGAAACTCACCTTGAACAGCCTTGAGCACTACACGTCGGATCTGAAGCTCCCCAACGGTTTCAACAGTAAAACTCCGAAAACAAGCAACAAACACCAAGAACTTGGATTAGAACTCAAAACCCAGCTGAAACCGAGTTCATATACAAGAAAAAACTCACTTTTGAAGCTTCTTCTTCCTCTTTCTCTCTCTAAAATCGAAAGCTTCTTCTTCTTCTTCCTTTTTTAGCCGAGAATCAGGTTGAAGAACCCAAAATGGGCGGCCATACCCATTTATATAATAAAATATTAAAGTTTTGTCCTTTTTACACTTTGGCCCCGCCACTTTGAGCTTGTTTTCCTTTCTTTCTATTTACTTTCCATTCCTCTTCTTTTAAATGAAAATTCGGGGTGTTACAATAAACAAAGTTCAATTTTAGCATTTATAAAATAACATTTTAACTATTAATACCCTTTCATGTTTCATAGACAATTAATAATTAAAATCTAGAATCCAACATTACATTCAAATAATAGTTAGGTGACCTTTATCCCATTATTTAAATTAACAAGGTAGTCAACTTTTGACAATTGCAACACTTTACAACTTCTAGTTTATGGGATCGGTTAAACATCTTTATGTTTTGTCGGCCTGTTTAATCCCACCAACACCATTGTACGCCATGCTTTGGTGACCCTATTCACATGATTTCCAACTCAAGTCATCCTACTTATACACACATGTGAGTTTACACATACAGGTGGTTAGGTGACTTTTATCCCACAAATATGTTAAACCCACCTCAAACACACAAGTTCCCTAAATGTGGTTAGGTGATGTTTATCCCACAAATAGTTCCCAAGTGATTGGAGTGTTGTATAAAAGGATGATGTTAAACTTGTTTAAAAGGGATTTTGTTTCCATTAATTCTAGTTATGAAAACATTTTGTACCTTACATTTGCATGCATTCAAATGCGTGGTACATAAGTGAAACCAATTTCCAAGGTTCCTTTAATAAAACCCAATTTTATTGCAAAAACATTAACCTTTAATAAAACCATTTTATTACCCATGTTAATGTTTCCAAAAGAACCATTTGCAGCTTGTTGTCGATTTGAAATTGTTTAACAGTGCATATCCAAATATCACATGAACGATAAATTAAATCAACCATACAAGCAACACATACAATAACAAGTTCATAACCATAGCCAACTAATTTTAGCATCACTTTTTGACTGAAACAAGTGAGTTATTTAGGTCCTTCCTAAGGGTAACACTTGTGTCGATGAACTCCCACTTGATCCCGCATCCAAATGCTTCAAGTGTCCACTTTGTGTTGTGATTTTCCCATTCGATTTGAGCTTCCAGATGGACTTAAAATTCTACACCAAACTCCTTTGGGCCTTCAAAATATGTTTACGATTATTGGGCTTAAATCTCATTAAAAGCTATAAAGCCCTTTGGGCACAAAAGTGGCCCAAACCGAAAACATACTTGTTGCATCCTCTTTTACAAAATTATATATCCTATATACATTTTCTAGTAAAAGTGAAATAAGAACTAATCTATTTATTTTACATACCAAATGAAAAAAAAATTACATAGCCATTAGGAAGAACAAATAAATTTAATTATTACAACCCTTTGAATAATCAAATACAAATAACAACACATCCAAACACAAGATCTCTGCTAGGTTATGAACATCAAGATACATATCCAAATATGTAAGCAAAAATCCGAGAGTTTTCCCCTTGAATCACAGATTTTCAATTAATGTATAAAAAAACCGAATATCATGATTCTTGTCCAAACAACCAAATCATCCAAAGGATTAAATTTTTCAAGATTACAATATGCATGTAAAGTAGAATCTTGAAAAACAGAGAAAACATAGACCTGAATTTTCGATCTGTTGGTGAATAACAGTAAGAAACCGAGAATTCAGTCCAGATGAAGCATGTATCCATATAACCAGCTCTGATATCACTGTTGGGTTTTCACAAGTTTATCAGAGTCATTTTATCCTTATAAAATAAAAACGTAGCGGAAATGGTATTAAAAACTTGTTACAGTTAATTATATAAACCAATTTATATATCTGTTAAAAACCCGGAATGGATCGTTATATGAAAAAAAACATGCTTACAGACAACCATAGGGTGTTTAGAAATCTACCTCTCAAATGGGACAGAGGAAGAAGATCTTTAATCGACAGCTTCCATCTCAAGCTTGTCTACCCCAAGCTTCCAACAATACACCAGGTTGCTAGGATTTTCTTTTCTTGAATCGGGTTCTATTCTTGGTTTTCCTCGACCGATCGAGAGAAAAGCTACAGGAACACCGATTTGTACCTTTGTGTGTGTTGTAAGTTATCAGAGAGAGTGGTTGAATGCAATCATATATTGCATGTCCTATGAAACTGTATTTCAGAGTGTGAGAAAAGTGGGTGGGACCCATCCCTTTAACCCATCCGCATTTCTCTAATATTCATCCGTATTTAGAAAATGCAGATGAACAAACTCTAACCGCATTTGTAAATGCGGAAGAAGAAAACTTCATCCGCATTTCCCAAATGTACATCCGCATTTCTAAATGCGGACAATCAGTTTCATCAGCATTTCCTTAAATGCTCATCTGCATTAGTAAATGCGGATGAAGAAATTCCTTGGGCATTTCCACAAATGCACATCTGCATTTGTAAATGCGGATGAGGAACATTCATCCACATTTCCTCAGTAACACATCCGCATTAGTAAATGCGGATGAGTAAAAGAAATGCGGACAAAACACTTTTATTGTTTGTTTAACCATTTGAATAACAATACAAAGTACTCTCCCTTTAGAATAAATTATCCATATAATTTATTCATAACATTAGTGCAAATATTTAGAAAACCAATTTCTAAATACTTCAAGTGTCAATATTTATTTACATGATCATATCATAAAATAAATATTGTAGGTGTTTGTCTAGCTTGTTATTGGGTATGACCCGACTTGGATCATAACGTTCCTGCCACATCAATTCAATATGTGTCTTGGGTAGACCGTTCCCAATAATCTCCCACTTGCACAAGATACATAGAGAATTGATGCAGGCACTAAATACCACCTAGCAACGGTTTACTACCCTTAATACGCTGAAGAAGTGCCATTAAATAACATCATCTTCCTCAAGTCCCTTACTTGAAAATGATTTAGGTGAATTGTAACGCCCCGATCCCGGGACGCTCACAGCTGGTCAATCATTGCACTCAAAGCATAAAACATACATTAACTTTACTAAAATATTGCAACAGAATTCCTTTAAACAAACCATTTCATATATATATAATTGCTTTTGCAAATAATACATCGTTGACAGATTACAAAATATTACTCGTTGCATTACATCACAAAAAAAATATAATTTAAACAACGGATGCCATCCAAAAATGCCAAGTAGCTGCCCCGTGCCATCCTCAGCATCATTACCTGCCAACTGGAAACACATAAAAGTCAGCGTTGCTGAGTGAGTTCTAGTTTTATAAAATAAAATACTTTTCTTTCGTTTAAAGCCATTCTTTCTTTACTTTCATACGCGATCATGCATCATACGTACACATAGATAATAATTTATTATTATCTTTCATCGTCATTCGTCGACTCCCGTTCATTCATCATCGTACGTCATCCCTATCATTCATTATCTTTCATTCCGTACATTTCATTCATTAACCTTCCTTCGTTCATTCCTTCCAGATTAATGTCATCAGCTATACCCCAAACGTAAGCACAAAGCGGGCACTGGGCCGAAGGTTATTAGACTTCCATTCATTGCGCACAAAGCCTGGCACCAGCACCGGGGTAAGCGACAAAGATCCGAGTCTATCTCATGGATTGAATCCCTTACAAGTCTTTTGTGACAACACAATCACTCACCTCAACCTTTGGCATACAAGTCTTTTATGACAACATGGTCACTCACCTCAACCTTTGGCATACAAGTCTTTTGTGATAACATAGTCACTCACCTCAACCTTTGGCATACAGGTCTTTTGTGACAACAACGTCACTCACCTCAACCTTTGGCATACAAGTCTTTTGTGACAACACAGTCACTCACCTCAACCTTTGGCATACAAGTCTTTTGTGACAACACAGTCACTCACCTCAACCTTTGGCATACAAGTCTTTTGTGACAACACGGTCACTCACCTCAACCTTTGCTTGCAAGACTTTTCCATTCATTCATTCATTACTTCGCTAATGTGTGCATTCTCTCATTCCTTACGTTCCCTTTTTCATTATCTTCCGCTTTACGTTACATAATAATTTCCATTTACTTTTCATAATCATACCACGTAAAGCCACGGAAAATAAACATACATAATAAGGAACATAACATAACATAACCATACCATACATAGCATCATCATCACATCACGTATGACATCATAAGGTCAACTTACATTACCCCGGGGAACATCCCAAGTCAAAGCCTACACTTTACATTTTCCCCAAATTTTCAGAAAATATTCTAAGGCATAGGCGCATGAGCACTATGCAGGTGCATGGCCTTCTGGGCGCATGGGAACACTTAGGCGCGTGGGGATCTTTCAGGCGCATGGGCACTATTAGGGCGCATGACCTAACACTTAGTCATTCTGGGCAAACTTCTAGGCGCATGGGCACTATGCAGGCGCATGAGTGCCTAGGCGCATGGTCAGTTTTGGGCGTATGGAACACTTAGTCAAATCCATCCTATTCTAGGCGCATGGATACTATTCGGGCGCATGGGTTTTGGGCGCATGGAACACTTAAGCAAATTCAACCGTTGGGCGCATGGGCCAAATCCAGGTTCATGGGCAACCAATACATATGAATAACATCATAATCAGTCCCAAATCATCAATTCATCATGTTCTAAGCTTAGTTCTAGCATTCTAAGCATCATAACATGAACATGGCATCATCATAACATCATAAATCACCCAAATCATAACCCACCCACATTCACGCATACACATACATACGGGTATAAAACCCACATTCATAAAGACATACATACTTGCATTTCCAGCCCAAAAATCAATTAAAACAAGTAAAAAGGGGGTTCTAGAACTCATCTTTGACAACCTTCGAGTATGACTTCTTCAACCCGTTTGCAAATGAGTTCAAACACCTAAAACCTACCAAATCACACAACCCGGACACACAAACAAACACATAAGCATACAACCGAGGCATAGGCCGGCCAAGAACAACTTAGAATGATGAATTCTTACCTTGAATTCGGTTTTCCTCTTCTTCTTCTTTAAAAACCTGAGAGCTCAGCTCTTTCTCTCTCTAAAATCCAGTTGAAGTGAAATATGCAGGAAGGTATGGGCGGCCATCACCTTTTGCACCCACTTTTTATACTTTTTGTCCTTTTGACACATTTAGCCCTCAACTTAGGTTAAATTGTGTTTTCTTTCTTTTATACACATTTATTCCTTTTTTCTCGTCTTAAAAAAATACCCTGGTGTTACAAGTCCACCCCCCCTTATACAGGTTTCGTCCCCGAAACCTATTATTCCTCAAACAGATGTGGGTAATACTGCCTCATCTCTTCTTCAGTCTCCCACGTAGACTCGAATCCCTTCCTGTGCTTCCACTATATACGCACAAGGGGAACCACTTTATTCCTTAACCTTTTCTCCTTGCGGTCAATGATTGCCACTGGTTGCTCCACATAATTAAGCCTTTCATTAACTTCAATATCCTCCAGTGGTACAACCATATCCTCGTCAGCTAAACACTTCCGCAGATGAGATACATGGAATGTCGGGTGAATTCCACTTAACTCATCGGGTAACACCAACCTATAGGCCACCTCTCCTACTCGACGGAAAGGCCCTATGTATCTCGGGCTTAACTTGCCCCGCTTCCTGAACCGAATGATACCTTTCCAAGGTGAGACCTTCAACATAACTCTATCACCCACCTGGAACTCAATCGGCCTACGTCTCTTGTCGGCATACGACTTCTGCCTATCTTTGGCTGCCTTCATAAAGGCTTTGATCTTTTCAAGCTTCTCAGTCGTAGCCTCAATCACCTCAATACTTCCCAACTCCTTCTGACCAATATCACCCCAACAAACGGGTGTTCTACACCTCCTACCGTATAGCATCTCATAAGGGGGCATACCAATACTGGCATGATAACTATTATTATACGAGAACTCAGCTAACGGTAAGTGGTCATCCCAACTTCCCCCAAAGTCAATGACGCATGCCCGAAGCATATCTTCTAGCGTCTGAATAGTCCTTTCCGACTGACCATCCGTCTGAGGATGATAAGCCATGCTAATGTGTAACCTCGTCCCCATAGCATCATGGAATTTCTTCCAATATTTAGATGTAAACCGGGTGTCGCGATCAGAAACAATAGACACCAACACCCCATGACGAGTTACAATCTATTTGATGAATAGATCAGCTAATCTTTTAGAGGAGTACGTCTTGCAGATCGGTAGGAAGTGAGCACTCTTCGTCAAACGATCAACTATCATCCATATGGCATCATACCCTTTCACAGTACGCGGTAACTTCGTAATAAAGTCCATGGTGATATGCTCCCACTTCCACTCCGGTATATCCAACGGTTGGATCTTCCCGTACGGCTTCTGGTGCTCGGCCTTCACTTGCAAGCAAGTACGACACTTACTCACATACTCCGCTACATCGCGCTTCATACCCGGCCACCAATAATCTTTCTTCATATCTTGGTACATCTTTGTAGTACCGGGATGAATAGAGTATCAAGTCTTATGAGCTTCGTCCATAATCCTCCCACGTAGATCCCCGTAACGAGGGATCCACATCCGTCCGAATCGGGTTCTAACACCAAGAGTGTTTTCACCCAATTCCGCAACCATACCTCTCATCCTTTCGGAGTTAAGACGATCTTCTTTCAACGCTTCGTCTTGAAACTCCTTGACCTGCTTCATCACATCAGAGGTCATAATCAACTGATAAGCCTTCACCCGAATCAGTTCGGGTCTCTCCTTTCGGCTAAGGGCATCCTCCACTACGTTGGCCTTGCCCAGATGGTAATGGATCTCGCAATCATAATCCTTTATGAGCTCCAACCATTTCCTTTGCCTCATGTTCAGGTCCTTTTGCTCAAAGACGTACTTCAAGCTCTTATGGTCCGTGAAGATTGTGCACTTCATTCCGTATAGGTAGTGCCTCCAAATCTTTAGTGCAAAGACCACAACTGCTAACTCCAAGTCATGAGTAGGGTAATTCACCTTATGAACTTTCAATTGTCGAGACGCGTATGCTATCACCTTTCCTCGCTGCATCAACACGCAACCCAACCCCGAGTAAGAAGCATTCGAATAGACCACTAAGTCCTTGCTTCCTTCGGGTAATGATAAAACAGGAGCTTGATTCAACCTTGCCTTTAACTCCTCAAAAGCACTCTCTTGAGCTTGACCCCATACAAACTTCACATCCTTGCGGGTCAACTTAGTCAACGGAGAAGCTATCTTAGAGAAGTCTTGAATGAATCTCCTATAATATCCCACCAACCCCAAGAAACTACGAATCTCGGATGGCGTCTTTGGAGACTTCCATTGCATCACCGCTTCCACCTTTGCCGGGTCCACCATGATCCCCTCCGGATTCACTACATGACCCAAGAACTGAACTTCGCGCAACCAGAATGCGAACTTGGAGAACTTGGCATACAACTTCTCTTTTCTCAACGTCTCTAACACTTCCCGAATGTGACCGGCATGCTCCGCCTCATTCTTCTAATAAATCAGGATATCATCGATAAACACAATCACTGATTTATCCAACATCGGCCGACACACTTGATTCATCAAGTCCATAAAAGCAGCTGGCGCGTTGGTCAAACCAAAAGACATAACGAGGAACTCGTAGTGTCCATAACGCGTGCGAAAAGCTGTTTTAGGAATATCTTGCTCCTTCACCTTTAGCTGATGGTAGCCAGATTGAAGATCTATCCTCGAGAACCAACTGGCACCTTGGAGCTGATCAAACAAGTCATCAATCCTCAGCAATGGATACCGATTCTTCACCGTCAACTTGTTCAGCTCACGGTAGTCTATGCACATCCTCATACTACCGTCCTTCTTCTTCACAAATAGACCGGAGCACCCCAAGGAGAGATACTCGGTCTAATGAACCCTTTATCAAGCAACTCCTGTAGTTGCTCCATCAATTCCTTCATCTCGGTCGGAGCTAATACGGTGCTTTAGCAACAGGTTGAGCACCGGGTATCAAGTTAATCTAGAACTCGATCTCGCGATCCGGTGGCACACCTGGTAAATCTTCGAGAAACACATCTGGGAACTCATACACAACCGGCACATCCGACAGTTGTGGTGTTGGTGTATCTACATCCTTCACGTAGGCAAAGTAGGCACTACATCCACGCCTCATGCACTTTCCTGCCACCGCCATCGAAATCACCTTCAGGATAGTCGTAACTCGATCACCGTAGATCGTCACCAAACTCCCTTTGGGCACTGTCAGTCAAATCATCTTCTTGTGACACACAATGCTCGCCTCGTAGTCCGCCAACCAATCCATTCCTAGGACTAAATCAAACCCGCCTAAGGTCATCACAAACAGACTAGCAGGAAACTTATGACCTTCTAGTTCTATATCACAACCTTCTATCAGATCAACAATCCTGGTAGACTTACCTATGGCAGTTTCTACATCGAAGGGCTCATCAATACTTCTACTACTAACATGCAACTTAGCATAGAAAGCAGCAGAAATAAAACTCCTAATAGCACCAGAATCAAATAACACAGAAGCAAGAGTTTAGTTTACTAGAAACGTACCTGACTTAACATCGGGGTCCTTCCTAGCCTCCTCCCTGGTCATCGTGAAAGCCCTGGCGCTAGCTTTCTGCCCTTCAGTCTCGGCTGTCTTCTTCGCCCCGGAACTCTCAGCCCTCGGCTGCTTGCATTCCCTAATCATGTAGCCCTCCTCGCCACAGTTATAACACCTCCTTACCCTGCAGTCCTTCGCCACGTGTCCTGTCCTCCCATACCGGAAACAAACATTGTATCTCAACCAACACTCTCCGGTGTGCTCTTTCCCACATTTGCCACACCTCTTCGACCCCGCACCGGGTGCGAGCACACGTCGGTCATCCACCCTCACAACTTTGTTGTTTGGAGCGGCCCCGCCATGTCCAAACCTCTTCCCATTCCAATTCCGGCCACCACCACCCTTCTTGCTCACCTCAGCCACCACCACTTCCCTCTCGTCATACAGCCTTCCCACCAGATCGACCACCGACTTGAACGTGCTCAGACGGGCGTTGATCATATGCTTGCGGATATCCGCCGACAAGCCCTGAATATACCTCTTGATTTTTCGCGACAGAGGTGTCACCTGATCTGGTACCAACCGTGCCATCTCGTTGAATTTAGTGGTGTATTGCTGATGCGTCATGGTTCCCGCCTCCAGCTGCAGGAACTCCCTCTCAACCTTGTCGAGCTCCCTATGAGGACAGAACTCCTCGATCACCAGTCTCTTCAACTCACTCCACCTCATCCTGCCAATCGCCCTACTACCCTCGGCCTGGACAATATTGTCCCACCAACACAGGGCCGAATCCACAAATTAGTGGGTGGCAAACTTCACCTTCTGATCTTCCCGGCACTCGCTGATATCTAAAACAACTTCCATCTTTCTCACCCACCGGTGAGCAGCAGCAGCGGTGCCATTCCCGTCAAAAGTCAGGGCCTTGCATCTTTGAAATGCCCCATAGTTACAGCCTCGGGCTGCCTCCGGCACAGGCTCTTCTTCTTCTTCATCATCAGCTAAGACAACCGTCTCAGTCTCCGATTACTCCCTTACTCCCGAGGACCTATTCCTCTCTTTCCTTTCTCCTTCTCGCACAGCTTTGATCACTCCAGTCACCACAGACGGTAAGATCATCTACATGACCTGGTGAACCTCTTCTACCACCACCTCCTTCACTGAGGCCCTTAAGTTAGCACTTTCATCACCACCCTCCGGATGAGGGGTCTCGGGCTCTTCATGAGCCATCTCTTCAGCCCTAGGCCTTCCTTTCGTGACCCGTGGTCCGGCACCACGTCCACCACGACCTCCACCTCAAGAACCCTTCGAAGATCTACCACCGGCCATCCTCTAACACGCTATAAGATTCAAACACTAACACGGTCATTCAAGGTAATGGCTCAGTTTATGTCAAGTATAGTAAGTCCCTAATTACAGTGGCCAGTTGTGATTAGCCACATACTTTACTCTTCACACCCCAAGAATTTCCTATCCTGACTACATCAGTATCTAAATCTACTAAGAAGCATATAAACCACATAACATGCGCACATAATACCGGTTATCATCAAGAAAATGCCTGATGGCACGTAGCTACTCGGACTGGCATCCCTTCCCATTGTCCCATACTCAGTTTAAGTTTAGGTTTCTTTTGAAAATTTTAACCCGTTTCACTTAAACTTTGTCTCTGATACCAACTTGTAAGGCCCCGATCCCGAGACGCTCACAGCTGGTCAATCATTGCACTCAAAGCATAAAACATACATTAACTTTACTAAAATATTGCAGCGGAATTCCTTTAAACAAACCTTTTCATATATATATATATAATTGATTTTGCAAAATAATACATCGGTGACAGATTACAAAATATTACTCGTTGCATTACATCACAAAAACATTATAATTTAAACAACGGATGCCATCCAAAAATGCCAAGTAGCTGCCCCGTGCCATCCTCAGCAACATTACCTGCCAACTGGAAACACATAAAAGTCAGTGTTGCTGAGTGAGTTCTAGTTTTATAAAATAAAATACTTTACTTTCATTTAAAACCATTCTTTCTTTACTTTCATACACGATCATGCATCATACGTACACATAGATACTAATTTATTATTATCTTTCAACGTCATTCGTCGACTCCCGTTCATTCATCATCGTACGTCATCCCTATCATTCGTTATCTTTCATTCCGTACATTTCATTCATTAACCTTCCTTCGTTCATTCCTTCCGGATTAATGTCATCAGCTATACCCCAAACGTAAGCACAAAACGGGTACTAGGCCGAAGGTTATCAGACTTCCATTCATTAAACACAAAGACTGGCACCAGCACCGGGGTAAGCGACAAAGATCCAGGTCTATCTCATGGATTGAATCCCTTACGAGTCTTTTGTGACAACACAATCACTCACCTCAACCTTTGGCATACAAGTCTTTTATGACAACACAGTCACTCACCTCAACCTTTGGCATACAAGTCTTTTATGACAGCACAGTCACTCACCTCAACCTTTGGCATACAAGTATTTTGTGACAACACGGTCACTCACCTCAACCTTTGGCATACAAGTCTTTTGTGACAACACAGTCACTCACCTTAACCTTTGGCATACAAGTCTTTTGTGGCAACACAGTCACTCACTTCAACCTTTGGCATACAAGTCTTTTGTAACAACACGGTCACTCACCTCAACCTTTGCTTAAAAGACTTTTCCCTTCATTCATTCATTACTTCTCTAATGCGTGCATTCTCTTATTCCTTACGTTACATAATACCTTCCATTTACTTTTCATAATCATACCACGTAAAGCCACGAAAATAAACATACATAATAAGGAACATAACATAAACGTAACCATACCATACATAGCATCATCATCACATCACGTATGACATCATAAGGACAACTTACATTACCCCAGGGAACATCCCAAGTCAAAGCCTACACTTTACATTTTCACCAAAATTTCAGAAAATATTCTAAGGCATAAGCGCATGAGCACTATGCAGGCACATGGCCTTCTGGGCGCATGGGAACACTTAGGCGCGTGGGGAACTTTCAGGCGCATAGGCACTATTGGGGCGCATGACCCAACACTTAGTCATTCTGGGCAAACTTCTAGGCGCATGGGCACTATGCAGGCGCATGAGTGCCTAGGCGCATGGGCAGTTTTGGGCGTATGGAACACTTAGTCAAATCCAGCCTATTCTAGGCGCATGGATACTATTCGGGCGCATGGGTTTTGGGCGCATGGAAAACTTAAGCAAATTCAACCGTTGGGCGCATGGGCCAAATCCAAGCGCATGGGCAACCAATACATACGAATAACATCATAATCAGTCCCAAGTCATCAATTCATCATGTTCTAAGCTTAGTTCTAGCATTCTAAGCATCATAACATGAACATGGCATCATCATAACATCATAAATCACCCAAATCATAACCCATCCATATTCACGCATACACATACATACGGCTATAAAACCCATATTCATAAAAACATACATACATGCATTTCCAGCCCCAAAATCAGTTAAACAAGTAAAAGGGGGTCTAGAACTCACCTTTGACAACCTTCGAGTATGACTTCTTCAACCGTTTGCAAATGAGTTCAAACCTAAAACCTACCAAATCACACACCCGGACACACAAACAAACACATAAGCATACAACCGAGGCATAGGCCGGCCAAGAACAACTTATGTCACACCCTCAAAATCCGCGAGCGGGGTTTTACCGCGAGGCGCGTGACATACCAGGATCTCAGTCATTAGTTACCAAGAACGACTCTATATGATAAATAAACAAAACCAGAGTTAACATTTAAAATACTGCGGAAGCGTTTAAAATACTGCGGAAGCGTTTTTAAAACTGGAAAACCCAAAACAAGTAATATGTAACGAGAATGCGCAAAACAAACGCGCCCCAAACACAAATGTATAAAATGAAAACAATCCCAATTTGTAAACAATGCAAATGTAGACAACTCAACAATGCTGACGTGCATGCTCCTAGGCAACTGGCAACCTTAACCTGAGAATAGCATACTAAACAAGTCAACACATGGTTGGTGAGTTCAAGAGTTTGCGTTAAAATATAAACCAATCAATAGTTTTCAGAGCATAAGTAGTGTATTGCAATAGATAGCTAGTCTATTAACATAAAAATATTAATCATAGTGATCTCGCGATTGAAGCTGACTGTGATACGTTTGTTGCCTCCCGTCACGACTTACCAGGTCGTGACGAATATCTGATAGGACAAAATTGCACCCGTTTGACCTCGAGTCGCACAGGTGGGGCTCGTCAGACCCAGTAGTACTACCCAAAATTTCCCCGCTAGTCAATATTAACATCCGAAAGTGTGAGGACTTTCCATGGTAAACAACACTATATCAATATTATACACACTCATAAATAAAAGCGTTTGTGATCAACAGTATGCTATCTCCCCCAAAAGAGGTTATGTAAAATGAGTGGGGCAAGAACTCACCTGGTATGCGCAAGAATTAACTTAGAGTTTAACTTGAAAGAAAGAAGGAAAGACAACCTTCAAAGGTCACCTAGAATACAAGAGTACATAAGTACGTGTGCACAAAAACAACACGAAACCCTAAGTGCTCTACAAACCAAGGAACTCAAGGTTTAAGAATACAAGACACATTTGACCCAGTTGACCCGTTGGACCCGTTGGTGACATTATAGGTGATAATTCATTACACTAACACAACAGCATATCATACATGATCACATACCACTTGATTACATATAGCACATCACCACCACATGTACTACCTAGATCATCATATAACTAGATATCATACAAATCATGCAAATCACAACAGGCCAAAACAGATAACAACCCAAATCAACATTCATACAACATAAACACACATTTAGTCACCTTAGAACCCATCCATGAACACACTAGCATGATCCTAATATCCCAAACATGCTCAAATCATCCAATTCAAGGATTTGCACAATTAAAGTTTCCCTTTTGGGAAAGTTCATCCCAAATTCATCAAACTCACACAACATTCATGAATTCATCAATTATATACTATTTCAAGTCCATGACAACATCTAAACATGATCAACAACACCTAATCATCATGATTCATCAACTTTCATACCCAAAAGTTACTATCTTTAGTAAGGTATGAACTACAACATGCATTCTTGAATTCCTAACATTCATATCAACCATCTAGCATCTAATCATCATCACAAACACATCCATAACATTCACACATCATCCAATCATCAATTCATGCAAAATAAAGTTACTATTATTAGTAACCTATGAACAATGCATCCAAATCATGGCTTTCTTGTATAATCGACGTTAACTAACATATATACAATACAACTAACATAATCACAACATCAAACAACCATTATTCAACATCCAATTTGATCCAACATCACTTCAAACTCACGGCCAAGATATTCCTATGAACAAACAACCAAAATCCAAACTTTCTTGCATAATCAACGTTAATCAACATGTAATCTATCTAACAAACACATTAACATCAACAATCAAGCAACTTTCGGCCATCAATTGCAGAATTCGCATGGAACTTTCGGCCAAACGAACAACCATCAAATCATATAAAAATCTAACCTTTAGATGTGTAATAGTTTGCAATTGAAGGTTCTAACTTGTTGTATAACTTGAAGTCGACCAAATCCGATGGTTTCTTGCTTGTTCTTGATCGATTTCGTGATGGTGAGGGTGAGGGGATGCAAGTCGCGGCCGAAAGGGTTAGGGGATTAGGTTTTTTAATTTTGTTTTAATTAATAATCCATAATTACCCTTTAACCCTTATAATTTGTATTTTATAAAAATTAAGCTTTTTGAATAGATTTTAAATAGTTTTTAACTACTAAACACCATTATTATTAATCACAAATAACGATCATGCATAATTCCCATTTATCACAAAACACACGAATAAATATGCACGTTTTCACGTTACGCGATAAAATTACAGTTAACACTCAAATCACATAAGCATAACTTAATAATCACATTGTTAACTTAGTTATCATCAATTTAACATTACTGATTATTGTTAAGTCACCAACGTTCAACGACAACCAGTGTGTGCTCCCACACGTGTATGCAAGACTTAACGGAACAAACGGAGTTTGGTAACGGAAAATTACCGGATGTCACATTATCCCCATGTTGAAAGAATTTTCGTCCCGAAAATTGCGTTACATGGTGAGTGTTCCATCACTGGTCTACTGCATTGGCACAAGGAAATCGAAATCGTGTGAGTTTTGGATGAGTTGTCACATCATCCCCATGTTGAAAGAAATTTCGTCCCGAAATTTAATCAATACCTTCGCCGGCTGGCATCGTCCTTTCAAATAGCTGAGGATACTTAAGCTTCATTTGATCTTCACGTTCCCACGTGAATTCTGGTCCACGTCTCGAGTTCCAACGAACTTTGACGATGGGTATCTTGCTTTGCTTAAGCGTTTTCACCTCACGATCCATCACTTCGACAGGTTCCTCAATGAAACGTAATTGTTCATCTACTTGAACTTCTTCCAGTGGTACGACCATCGTTTCATCCGTTAAACATTTCTTTAGGTTTGAAACATGGAATACATCATGGATTCCACTCAATGAATCAGGTAAGGCTAGTCAATAAGCCACTGGACCAATTCTTTCCACTATCTCAAATGGTCCAACGTATCTCGGATTTAGCTTTCCTCGTTTACCAAACCGAACTACGCCTTTCCATGGTGAGACTTTCAATAAAACTTTGTCACCTATCTGAAATTCCAAAGGTTTTCGTCGTTTGTCAGCATAGCTTTTCTGTCTGTCTCGTGCTGCGGCCATGCGGTTTCTTATCTGAACAATCTTCTCAGTTGTCTCGTGTACTAACTCGGGACCCGTTAATTGACTATCACCAATTTCAGCCCAGCAAACTGGTGATCTACACTTTCTCCCATATAAAGCTTCAAAAGGTGCTGCCTTTATGCTAGTGTGATAACTGTTATTGTAAGAAAATTCCACCAACGGTAGGTGAACTTCCCAGTTATTCCCGAAATCAATCACACAAGCACGTAACATGTCCTCCAAAGTCTGTATAGTACGCTCGCTTTGACCATCAGTCTGTGGATGATAAGCAGTACTCATATCCAATCGTGTACCTAAAGCTTTCTGCAACGACTGCCAAAGTGTGATGTGAAACGAGAATCGCGATCAGAAATAATTGAGATTGGTACTCCATGCCTCGAAACGATCTCTTCAGATAGAGTCGGTTAATTTCTCCATCTTATCATTTTCCTTTATCGCTAGGAAATGAGCAGATTTTGTCAATCGATCCACGATAACCCATATTGTATCGCAACCCGTAGAAGTACGAGGTAACTTAGTAATAAAATCCATTGATATTTGATCCCACTTCCACATAGGGATCTCGGGTTGTTGTAATAATCCAGATGGTTTCTGATACTCCACTTTTACCTTTGAGCAGGTCAGACACTTGCTCACATAAGTAGCTACATCTGCTTTCATGTTAGGCCACCAATAGTGCGCCTTCAAATCGTGGTACATCTTGTCAGATCCAGGATGTATAGAATACTTGGACTTGTGAGCCTCACTCATCACCAAGTCTCTCAGGTCTCCGTGGAGAGGTACCCATAGTCTATCCATGAAATAACGAATCCCATCCGGCTTTACTTCTAATTGCTTTTCCATTCCTCGTAACCCTTCTAAACTCATATTTTCTACTTTCAGAGCTTCAGTTTGAGCATCACGGATTTGTTCAGGTAATTGCGTACTAATCGTTAGTTGCAGAGCTCGCACTCGTCGAGGCTTAGCAGTCTCTTTTCTACTCAGCGCATCAGCAACTACATTTGCCTTCCCCGGTGGTATTTAATAGCACAATCATAGTCGTTTAACAATTCCACCCAGCGTCTTTGCCTCATATTCAACTCCTTTTGCTCAAAGATATGCTGAAGACTCTTGTGATCGGTGTAAATGGTGCATTTGGTACCGTACAAGTAATGTCTCCAGATCTTCAAGGCAACACTACCGCACCCAGTTCCAAATCATGGGTGGTATAGTTCTTCTCATGAATCTTCAACTGTCTAGAGCGTATGCTATCACTTTATCCCGCTGCATCAGGACGCATCCAAGTCCTTGAATAGAAGCGTCACAATAGACTACGAAATCATCACTACCATCCGGTAACGCTAATATTGGTGCGCTACACAATTTATGTTTCAGCAACTGAAAAGCAGATTCCTGACTCTCACCCCATTTGTACGTCGTTCCTTTGTGAGTCAAAGCTGTGAGAGGTTGTGCAATCTTAGAGAATCCTTCAATGAATCGTCGATAATATCCCGCTAATCCAAGGAATTGTCGTATCTCACTCGGTGTCTTAGGAACAGACCAATTCTTTATCGCTTCAATCTTAGCAGGATCAACATGTATTCCCTTCTCGTTGACAATATGACCCAAGAATTGTACCTCACGTATCCAGAAATCACACTTAGAAAACTTTGCATACAGTTGTTCCTTTCTAAGTAATTCCAAGATTAAACGTAAGTGCTTCTCATGTTCTTCCGGTCTTTGAGTATATCAGTATGTCATCAATAAAGACGATAACAAACTGATCAAGATAGGGTTTGCACACGCGATTCATGAGGTCCATGAATACTGCTGGTGCATTCGTCAACCCAAATGGCATGACCAAAAATTCATAGTGACCATATCGTGTACGGAAAGCAGTCTTTGAGATGTCCTCTTCTCGAACTCTCAGCTGATGATACCCAGACCTCAGATCAATCTTGGAGTAATAGCTTGATCCTTGCAGTTGATCAAACAAATCATCGATACGAGTAAGGGATATCTATTCTTGATAGTAACCTTTGTTCAGTTCCCTATAGTCGATACACATTCTAAATGTACCATCCTTCTTCTTCACAAATAGAACTGGCGCTCCCCAGGGTGACGAACTCGGTCGGATGAACCCTTTATCCAACACTCTTGTAGTTGAGCGGATAATTCGCAGTTCGTTCGGAGCTAACCGGTACGGTGCTCTCGCAATTGGAGCGGCTCCTGGAGTCACTCAATCTGGAATTCAACTTGACGATGAGGCGGTAATCCAGGAAGGTCTTCCGGAAACACCTCGAGAAACTCACGAACTACGGGAATATCCTCTATCTTCTTTTCCTCAGTCTGTTTATCCGTGACTAGTGCCAATATGGCCAGTCGACCCTTTCGTAACAACTTCTGCGCCTTCATGAATGAGATGATGCCTATCACCGCACCACTCCTATCACCTCTGACCGTAAGGACTTCTTCACCAATGGAATCCTTATGATTTTCTCGTGGCATATGACTTCCGCTTGTTTATCGGACGAAGCCAATCCATGCCTACTACCCACATCGAAACTTCCTAGTGTAACAGGCATGAGATCTATGGTGAATGTATGACCAGCAAGCTCTATCTTGCAGTCTCTAAGAATATGCGTTACGTGAATCTGTGTACCGTCAGCTAACTCTACGGTGTATTTAGATTCTAAGGCTGAGGGCATATCACTTAAAAGACTACAGAACCTAGTGGACACGAAACTTCTATCGGCTCCGGTATCGAATAATACAGTAGCAAAACAACCATTAACCGAAAATTTACCAGTTACTGTTGTAGGTCGTTTAGAGCCTCACCTGAGCCAATGACGAAGGCTCTTCCTTTGGCTCCATTGTTATTATTGCCTCCATTGTTGTTGCCATTACCATTGTTGTTGTTTTGTTGTTGCCATTGTTATTATTGTTGTTGTTCCCATTGTTGTTGTTACCATTACCATTCCTCTTAAGCTGGGGACAGTTGCGTTTGTAATGGCCTTCTTTCCCGCATTCAAAACAACCCTTTCGGAGTTTCTTGTGATTGTTGTGGCTTTCTCATCAGTTTCCCCCGACAGTCTTTGGCTGCATGACCAATCTTCCCACAACGTTGACACTTGAAGTTATCACACCGACCCACATGGTGGTAGTTACACCGGTTGCACTTCGGCAGTCTTCCACCATACCCGCCGGGTCCTTGATTTGAGTGCGCCTGGTTGAAGCTTCGGTTGTTATCAAACTTCCGTTGCTGTTGCTGACTTGGCTGCTGTGTTGAGGTTGAGATTGGCTACTGGATGACGATCCCTTGTTGCTTGAACCATCCCACTTGCGTTTCTGGTCGGGCACGCTTGCCACCGCACCCGTTTAGGTAATCGTCCTGCTCAACTGCCTGATCAGTCAGCCTGTGGGCTGTTCGGATTGCTTGTTGTATGGTAGTGGGGTTAGAAGCAGTTACCATACTTTGAATTTCGGGCACCAATCCCCGTATAAATGCTCCACCCTCTTGTGCATTTCATTCACCATCCCTGGGCATAAAGTGGCTAACTCATGAGTACGAGTCGTGTAGCTTCATTTCTGAGCCTTGCATTTTGAGTTGCCAGAACTCAATCGCCAGTTTCTGCACTTCATTTCGGGGGCAGTATTCTTCCTCATCAGGGTCCATTAAGGTGCAGGGCCTTCAGCAACCTGAAGTGCTGTTAGCTGTGCTCTAAATCAGCAAACCTATTATCGATCTCCCTATTATGGTGATCCTGTGCATCCATGCGCCCACTAAGTGCTACCACGTACCTGCCAGAGTATGAGTCCACCAATGGCCCATCGAAAGTCGCTCCTGAAGCGTATCTACTTGGTACGCAGCTGACGCATCTCAGATCGTATCCCAGAGTTCTCGTCAGTGAGTCCTCTAATTCGCTGTCGCTCTGTGTCCAGTGTGGCTACTAGGGCTGCAAATGCCTGCTCCAGAGGGTGCTCAAAGTAGGAAGTGTAGGCAAAGTAGAGGCGTTGATGCCTAGTCCTAGGTCGTGTAGGTGCTACAGGTGGTACGCGCTCTCTATATCCATACGGTTAACGTAAGTGGGTAGAAATCCCATTACGCGGAGGATCGAGCTCGGAGGTACGAAAGGCTGATCCAGTCTATCTCGCCGCGAGGATAAGGATGTCGTGGCCAGTTAGATCCCCTATCAGGTACGGGAGATGTAGGAGGTGATTCAGATCGTGCAGGTCTCTTGCCTAATTCCTGGACGACGATGCCATGCTGCGAAGTACGTGTTGCATATGCCAATGAGTATACAGTAAGAGAGTAACGACAAGTAACTAACAACTGTGCGGTTATAGTCTAGTGTGTGTATGCAACCTAGTTCCCTATAACAATGGCTCTGATACCAATCTGTCACACCCCCTCAAAATCCGCGAGCGGGGTTTTACCGCGAGGCCGTGACATACCAGGATCTCAGTCATTAGTTACCAGAACGACTCTATATGATAAATAAACAAACAGAGTTAACATTTAAAATACTGCGGAAGCGTTTAAAATACTGCGAAGCGTTTTTAAAACTGAAAACCCAAAAAAGTAATGTTAACGAGAATGCGCAAAACAAACGCGCCCCAAACACAATGATAAAAATGAAAACAATCCCAATTTGTAAACAATGCAAATGTAGACAACTCAACAATGCGGACGTGCATGCTCCTAGCAACTGGCAACCTTAACCTGAGAATAGCATACTAAACAAGTCAACACATGGTGGTGAGTTCAAGAGTTTGCGTTAAAATATAAACCAATCAATAGTTTTCAGAGCATAAGTAGTGTATTGCAATAGAGCTAGTCTATTAACATAAAAATATTCATAGTGATCTCGCGATTGAAGCTGACTGTGATACGTTTGTTGCCTCCCGTCACGACTTACCAGGTCGTGACGAATATCTGATAGGACAAAATTGCACCCGTTTGACCTCGAGTCGCACAGGTGGGGCTCGTCAGACCCAGTAGTACTACCCAAATTTCCCCGCTAGTCAATATTAACAATCCGAAAGTGTGAGGACTTTCCATGGTAAACAACACTATATCAATATTATACACACTCATAAATAAAAGCGTTGTGATCAACAGTATGCTATCTCCCCCAAAAGAGGTTATGTAAATGAGTGGGGCAAGAACTCACCTGGTATGCGCAAGAATTAAACCTTAGAGTTTAACTTGAAAGAAAGAAGGAAAGACAACCTTCAAAGGTCACCTAGAATACAAGAGTACATAAGTACGTGTGCACAAAAACAACACGAAACCCTAAGTGCTCTACAAACCAAGGAACTCCAGGTTTAAGAATACAAGACACTTTGACCCAGTTGACCCCTTTGGACCCGTTGTGACATTATAGGTGATAATTCATTACACTAACACAACAGCAATCATACATGATCAACATACCACTTGATTACATATAGCACATCACCACCACATGTACTACTAGATCATCATATACTAGATATCATACAAATCATGCAATCACAACAGGCCAAACAGATAACACCCCAATCAACATTCATACACATAAACAACACATTTAGTCACCTTAAACCCATCCATGAACACACTAGCATGATCCTAATATCCCAAACATGCTCAATCATCCAATTCAAGATTGCACAATTAAAGTTTCCCTTTTGGGAAGTTCATCCCAAATTCATCAAGCTCACACAACATTCATGAATTCATCAATTATATACTATTTCAAGTCCATGACAACATCTAAACATGATCAACAACACCTAATCATCAAGATTCATCAACTTTCATACCCAAAAGTTACTATCTTTAGTAAGGTATGAACGACAACATGCATTCTTGAATTCCTAACATTCATATCAACCATCTAGCATCTAATCATCATCACAAACACATCCATAACATTCACTACATCATCCAATCATCAATTCATGCAAAATAAGTTACTATTTTAGTAACCTATGAACAATGCATCCAAATCATGGCTTTCTTGTAATCGACGTTAACTAACATATATACAATACAACTAACATAATCCAACATCAAACAACATTATTCACATCCAATTTTGATCCAACATCACTTCAAACTCACGGCCAAGATATTCCTATGAACAAACAACCAAAATCCAACTTTCTTGCATAATCAACTTTAATCAACATGTATCTATCTAACAAACACATTACATCAACAATCAAGCAACTTTCGGCCATCAATTGCAGAATTCGCATGGAACTTTCG